>JXCR01129111.1:17687-77663 GCA_002079205.1 Phalaenopsis hybrid cultivar
ATTTAAAAATTTGAAGTAAAAACTTTATTAGCTTAATTAAACTCTTAATTATCCGTAATCTTGCATTCTTATTATAGCCACCGTCTTACTTACGGAAAAAATTTGCGTACGATAGACGTACGCAGCGATGTGTGCGATAACCAATCGGAAGAAGCCGCGTATTTTGCACCGATCCCACGACGTTAAAATAAGGTTATAAATAGGAATTTTGTCACGCGTGACCCGTCGACCCGACCCGCGATGTAGCACGCTTGTAACCTTCTTTGTAACTCCGATGTAACATTCTTTTAAATCCCGTGGTCGGCCTGCATTAACGCTCTTGTAACCGCGATGTACTCATGTTATACCTTCCGTGGTAATCTCCTATGTAACGCGACTGTAATTTTGTTGTAATCCGGTTGTAACCTTGCCACTATACCGTGCGTGTAACCTGAATGAAACTTCCTTATAACGTCGTCGCAACGGAACCAGGGTTATAATCCTTTTGTAACATCTTAATTACGAATTGTAACCTTTGTATAATCTAAAAAAAAATAGTGTTTTATAACCTTGGTAAAAGTTAGAAACCAGACAGTAACTTTTCATTTTCGAAAAACAGGCATTCGCGCGTGCTAGGGTTTTCCTTCGTCGTCTTCCTTTCGAAGGTTAGGGCAGTAGAGTTTGGATTAGTTTTGTGAAGGAACACTAAATTGGAAGAGGACATCACCGAGACTACGGAGACGGATTTGGAAGAGGCCAATGTCGCGGACTTGGGAGAGGCTGAGAAGCCCGAATGCGAGGATGCACCGCAAATGGTCAAGGGCGGCCGTAAGGAGGAGTCAAAGAAAAAGAAGGATATTGAATCTAGGTATTTTTAGGTTTTGATTTCTAATCCCTAAAGCTTGGTTATGCTGTTANATGGAAGAGGACATCACCGAGACTACGAAGACGGATTTGGAAGAGGCCAATGTCGCGGACTTGGGAGAGGCTGAGAAGCCTGAATGCGAGGAGGCACCGCAAATGGTCAAGGGCAGGAGTCAAAGAAAAAGAAAGATATTGAATCTAGGTATTTTTAGGTTTTGATTTCTAATCCTTAAAGCTTGGTTATGTTGTTAGGTTTTATTTTTTAAATTTCACCCTTTTTATCATCATTTGGATTTTAATTGGATCTTAAACTATTATGATGTATTATTGTAGGTTTTTGAGCACAAAATCAATGAACTGCAGGTACCGTCCATCTGAAGTATAAGAAGTCCTAGATAAGGTTCGACCATCAGTGGACGAGGAAACATGAAATAAATTAGAAGTCATGAGTTTAGCTCAGTTTTTTGAACTCCCACCGCATCCTCAAGATCATATTCTGATAATGCACATAATAAATTGTTGGAATATTGATCGAATGACATTCAATTTCGGAGGGAAAGAACTCAGATTTTATGCAGACAAAGTTGCACTCCTGATAGACATTCCAAATAGAGGGTTACCTGCATACTGGAGTAATGCCCCGCCAACTAGTATGAATGCGAGACAAATGAAGACCGCACTGCTGAACTATTCACCAGGTAACTGAACAACATTATGCACATAATAAGACCTTTTGCAATTATTAATAAATTTTTTAATGTCAAATTTACTTTTTCCTTCAAATAACTTAAGAATGTCGAAAGAGTTGTCATCTATTTGTGAGGATGTAGAATCTTTTACAGCATATAATTGAACAACATTATGTAATTTTCTGATTGAGCAACTGAATATTTGTGCCACGAAAATAAAAAAGACTAGCCACTGGGATACATTACTTGTTTTGTATTCCTTCTAACGGTTTGTCTTATTCATATAACTTTGAAAAGTACAATTCATAATTTTGGGCAGCGCGATAAATTATTGTATCATGTTTCGTGCAACTTTGATTTTATGAGCATGTCTTTGGTCCTCCCAGTAGTGCCTGAGCTTGGACCAAGAATGCTGAGGTGACCAGTAAATGTAAAGTGGAATTTGGTAAAGATTCAACTAGCCTTTAAGAGGCTCACAGCCGCTGATGTGAGTTATTTATTTCTTTACTCCATAGACAGTCTTATTATAATATTGTGATACTTTCATTGAGTTTGAGTGTATTTATTGGCTTGCAGGTATATGATTATTTCTTTGAAATAAAAGACAACGAGCATCATTTACTTTCCCCTCCTCTTAAAGAACCATCCAGCCCTGCAAAACATCTTCCACAATAGGAGACTTAATCCCGACCACAATCTCCCACGTTCAGTCATGTTTTGCTATAATTCCTTATCGCAGCGGTCCATAACCAACACATGCTTATACATATACAGATACTAGCCCTCGTATTGGTTTTCAAGAAATACATGAACTACTTGGAGATCATCATAAATTGTTCATGAACTTTAAAGACACAGTTGACACTCGTCCGACAAATATAGAGAATACAATTTCAAAGTTAAAAACTGAAGTCGAAGATTTACATAAAGCAATAAAACAACCTGGTGGGGAATTACCAAGGAAAGATACCAAAGATTCCCCACTAGAAAACTTAATTTGAAGGATTAAACTAAGAGAGGGTAGAAGAAAAAGACAACTCAGTTTCCCATACATGATTTTTGAACGGAAGAAGAAAAGTAAACCAACACAGGAAGTTGTTGAAGAGCCTAAAAAAGTATATACATTTCCAAAACATCATCAAATTCAATTCTTCATTGCTAATATAATTAACATTTATTAATTAATAGGTTGGAACTGTAAATGAAGGTGAAACAGACCAATTATATCATTCACTATCTGTTAAAGAAGAGGCAGGGGATGTAAATAAAGGGGAATCAAGAGCTTTAGAGCTTACTATAAATGATGACATTATTGTTGATCAACCAACTATAGATACTACGAAAGTGACAAAATTTTGGGCGAAAGAGGAAGATCAGGAGCAGATGGAAACACAATATGTTGATGAAAATTATCCTGATAAGGTGTAGAATATTTTCTTTAAGAGTTTGTATAACAAATTTTAATATTCAAACTATACAAGGTTATTTGCTTATTTTATAGATCTGGCCAACGCCATTGGTGATCGATTTTCCTGCTAGACAACAAATTCCAGATTATATGCGGGAAGCCATCGACCTCTGTTGTAGCAAATTCACCGACTTGTTAGTGTGTTATTTTTTTTAATTGGTTTAGATGTTCTACCTTTGTATAAATTTGACGCAACATTTATATATTTGAAATGTAGAGGTGATTTAGTTATTAATTTAAGACATGTGTCGTTAACATAACGTTATCTCGATGAACTCCTCAAGAAGGGTTGGTTAGAAAATGAACAAGTTGATTGTTTTACAATGTTGATGGAAAATAAAAGATGTCAAACACCATATTTATATAATTCATACTTATATCTCTTCATGCCACTTGGTAAATTTTGCAATTCCCTTGTCCTATAATGTACCTAAATACATCTAACATGATCATTTATTCTTATGTGATATGTCTCCTTTTATGCAGCTGTATAAAGTTGAAAATGTTAAAGGATTTGTGCAGCGCATTATAACTGAAACTGCTGCCAATGTCGAGTTGATTCTACTACCAATAATAAATAATCAACATTAAACATTATTAGTTGGGGCAATGAAGGAGCGCAGATGGAGATTTAACGACTCCTTACCAAATAGAATGCATTTGAATATCACCGACGCCATTGTAAGTAGACAATGTTAATTACTTTATGCTTTAGACAAACACCAGCTCATTCATTTCTACATTTAACTGTGCAGATTAAATATTTTTTGAATGATATTGGGGAAGCGTTCCAAACTGATTTGAGTAAATGACCGGTACATATGGCCAGAGGCATACTAGTACAGAGTAACAGTTTTGAATGTTGAGTTTTTGTATGTAAATATATATAAAGAATAGTGCAAAAGAATAAAGTTGATTGTAAATAATATTTGGAATGACAGAAGTCTATGCCATTATTTAGAGCAGCAATAAGATACGAGATCTGCAAATTCGCTTTGTCAAGAACATAATTCTTAAGGAGTGATTACATGTTTATGTTTATTATCATTTACCCTCTAGTCAGCAAAAAAATCATCATTTTGAGCTAAAGTTCTTAAGGAATGATCTTGCTTTTCTTTCTTTGTAATGCAGATCCAGGTGCTAAAGTTAGAGATGTTTTGTCAATAATATATGTTTATGTAAATTCGCATTGTCCGGAATATATTTTTTAAGGAATGATCTTGGTTTTCTTTCTTAATATGACAGATCCAGGTGCTCAAGTTAAAGACGCTGATTTTAAGATGTTGATTTGAGATGCAAGTGCTGATATGGGTTCTTTGTGTTTCAAGATGCTGATTTTAAGATGTTGATTTTATCTTACCGATTTTATATTGCAATATTTACTTAGTTAGGCATTTATTCAGAAAGATACTCATGCAATTTGTGCAGGAACCAAAAAAAGAAAAGAGATAACATAGGAACCATATGGGTGGATGACACAGTTTCACACATGCTTCGGTCTGGATGACCATATTGGTGTATGCTACAGTTTAACCGAAATTTGGGAGCTATTGGATAGTTTTAAATACTATACTTTACCATGTATTTTGCGGTTTAAATTCTGGACATTCCAATGTATTATTTGGTTTGGAGATATAACCATGTATTTTGGGTTTCTTTTGCAGTTTTATGTAATGATTGTAAAAGATTTCTTGAGCTGTGAATAAAAGTATAAATTATGTGTTTAAAATCTGTGTATAAATTATGTGTATAAACTGTGGCTAAGATTATATATTCTTTGGTTTCAATAATAAATCCTGTGGCTTCAATAATAGCTTGAGTTCTTACGCACAGAGGAAGCATCACGCACACATGGAGTTTATAATCAATACAAAATTTTGTTATTTCTCTCTCAATACCCTTTTAGTCTGGCATTAGATATTCCTTTAGGGCGCATTTTGACAGGATCATTCAGATTCGATTCATTGTTGACAGACTTTTTATTTTTTCTTTTGTTGGCTCCTAGCCCTAGAACCTTTACCAATCAATATGTCATCAATATCTAATGACAATTTCTTCATGGACTCCCTCATGCGCTGCTCAGCTTCTAGATTGCCCTTTGCTTTTTGGGTGTATTGATATGCAGCTTTCTGCATGTGTTTGGAATATTAGGTCGCCTTTAATATCATTCGAGGTTTGTGACTGTTGCAGATGCATGTACCCAGAACTGTTATATACATCTCTTTTTTGCATTTTCAGACCATCTCAATAGTAGATATTTATCAGATATCTTCTTAATATATAGAAAGTTTAGGACTCTTAGAGAGTGCGCACATAATAGCCCTATTATTTCGAACTTCCTGCAGCTGCACTTAATATCCAAATTCAAACTGTCAAAATGAACTATCCAAGTAGTGTTTGTCTTATGATCATCCAAATTCTTAATGAAAAATTCAGTATTACAGTTTATAAAGGCATGTAATTGAAGACCACGTGACTCGTGTATAACTTTTTTCTCAAACATTGTGTACAGCTTCCTTGAGTAAACTATAGCTGCCTGCCTCAGTATTGGGCTGCTCTTCGCGACAGGAGTAATCATAGATTGATTACATTTGAAATCCTCGTCCTTTTCATTACGCCTCCATGTTCTCATTGCATTTTCAATGCCCAAGAAACAATCTGTAATAGAACTTGTAGGTTTTGAGACACCATTACAAATGTTATTGGTTGACTCACTCCTCTGTGTCGATAAAATTCTCATTCCAAACACATCCTTATTAAAAGCTGTAGACCACTTATGTCTAATCTTGTACATATCATCTAGCCATGTATTGTTCTGCAGATTACCCGTCTCAATCATCACCCCCCATGTATCATCAAATTCCTCTTCGGACTCGCATTTGCTCAAGCATTTATAAAAAAAATCACTAACTATCCTATTCAGCACCCCGCAATGAACTTTTGTAGGCAATTTCTTGTATATGTGCCACTGACATAATATATGTCGTGTATTTGACAAAATCTCTGCTATTGCTCTGACCATAGTCTCATTCTGATTAGTGTAGATTGTTATTGGATGATTATCACCCATGATACAGATGAAAGTTTTAAAAAGCCATTTAAACGAGTCCGTCATTTCCTCTGACAAGAATCCGACTCCAAATAAAACATTCTGCCAATTTTGGTTAACACCAACAATAGGAGCACAACATAGATTATATTTATTTAACCTATAGCTCATATAAAAAATAATCACATCTCCAAAGCAGTTATAATCAAGCCTGGATGTCCCGCCGCTCCAAAAAAACTCATCAACCTACCGCTCACATCAGTTTCAAAATCTCATTCAAACATGCTATCCTTAGCATGTCTCTCTGCAAACAACCGCAATAAAACATTGACATCACCTTTTTCAATTCTACATCTAGCTCATATAAAAAATAATCACATCTCCAAAGCAGTTATAATCAAGCCTGGATGTCCCGTCGCTCCAAAAAAACTCATCAACCTACCGCTCACATCAGTTTCAAAATCTCATTCAAACATGCTATCCTCAGCATGTCTCTCTGCAAACAACCGCAATAAAACATTGACATCACCTTTTTCAATTCTACATCTCTTCTCTCTTTGAATGAAATTGAAAGTATCTATCTTTGTACATTCCAGGTTCTCTACACCCCCAACTTCTTGGGCTAGGAAGTTAAACATGTCTTTTGGTCTTGTCCCAGACTGCGTCATGGATCTAAACACATCTACATTTACTTTACTTATCTTTCTGCAGGAATGCAACAAGTGCTTGTCACCAGGGTTCATTAATGAGTGATTTTGCGATTCAATTAATTTTTTAACTGTCCAATTACCTTCCTCATCAACTCCGTATCGAATCATTGCAAGGAAACCAGTTCTTATTTTTGCTCTTCTATATTTAACAATTTCCGTAATCTTGAGCTCTTTCTTGAAACTTGCTTTTCCACATAAGAAGTCTGTCGTCTTGATATTTCTGGAGTTAGGCCAAAACATAGCGTGATCCTTACAAACACTTAATTCAATATGATGAACGTAAGCACAATATATTTCATAAGCTTCTTTCTCATTGTGGACCATCGTTTAGAGTAATATGTTTGTTGTTTGCTCGGTACAACTTGCTTTGCTCTCACCAAATTGCACACAAGAGAATAAAATGTTACGCTCAATAGACAGCTCAAAAAACATCCCTAAACTTCATCATGACACCTCAAAAAAAAACAAACCTAAAACCATACACTTGTACAAACATGCGCCTCCAAAAACTGGGGTTTAATGTAGGATAGGATATTTACTTCCTTGTTTTTATTAAACCTAATACCATGCAACTCTACAAACATAACACAACTTACATACACCTCCAAAAATACAGATACATCCTAAAAATAAGAAAACTATTGCAGCAAAGAACATTAAAGAAAATCCTAACTAAATATAATAATAAAACATCTCCAAACATACCTACATTTTAAGTTCCAGTTCTTCTTTCTTGTCAGGATAACTCCCATCTTCTCCTTCCGCGTTATACATAAACTGACACTCTCTGTATTCGGACTCCATCATCAAGTTCAACAGCTCCAGCTGTCGGAAGCTGCCGCTGCAGAAGAAAATGGTCAGAGAACAATGAAACAGTAAATCTAGCTGCTTACATACCATGCTTCGCGCTCACCAATTTTAAATCACGTTCATCGCAATTACACTCAGGGTACACGAGCGGTTCCAATTGGACGAGCTTAATCATCCGTTACATGGCATTTACACGAAGGGTATAATCTCTAATCTATGTGGGTTACAAGCGCTGTTTCGTTATATGGGCTTGATAGTCTGTTGTACCGTGATTATAATTGAGTTACAAGAATGGTATAACTCTCCTTCCACTGCGACGACGTTACAGGGAAGTTTCACTCAGGTTACACGCGCGGTATAGCGGCAAGGTTACAACTGGGTTACAGCAAAATTACGGGCGCGTTACATAAAAGATTACCGCGGAAGATATAGCATGGGTACATCGCGATTACAAGAGCTTTAATGCAGGCCGACCACGGGATTTAAAAGAAGGTTACATCAGAGTTACAAATGAGGTTACAAGCGTGTTACATCGTGGGCCGGGTCGACGGGTCACGCGCGACAAAATTTATATTTATAACCTTATTTTAACGCCGTGAGACCAGCACAAAATATGTGGCTTTTTTCGATTGGTTATCGCACGCATCGCTGCGTATGTCTATGGTACGCAAATTTTTTTCCTCCAAATTAAGCCTAGGGGTCTTAGTCGTTGGGCTGGGATCTTTACTCTAAAGCTTTGAAACCCTTCCCTTATATGATTTTCCTCCTGTTCGATCTCGCAAGCATCTCATGAGAAGAATTGCGATTTTGTGCTGTAGCAGGCGAGCCGAGCGACACTGGGGAAGCAACACAAAATGCAATATGCCGCATCCCACTCCTTATTCCCTCTTGCGATACTCCTCTCGTTTACCCTCCTCCCTCGCGTAGTTCCACTCTGCCGAGGGAGCCTGCGACAGCTACAGTGCTGGAGTTGGGTTGGTTGGGGTCGGGATCGTGCGTGGTTGCACGACAGTGTGCCGCCGACTAGGTTTTTGAGTTTTGAGACGAAATAGTTAGCGGTAATTCCTATTTCATGGTATTCGATACATTTCTTTCCTTGCACTTTTATTTTGTGATTTGCCACAAATTGTGCATCTTTTTCATCTCCAGTTGACATAGTGGAGACGAAGTTGCGTAGAGAGCAATGAAGATGGTTTGTGGGTTTCCAAATTGGCTTCTAGTCTAAAATCAACAAAGTTGGGAAGAGTGGCCTAGATAAGAAGTAGAGGGAGGGAAGTTTTGGCAATTTGGAAGAAGAGTGGGGTTGCTTAGAAGCGTTGCCGTTCATTTAGGCTAATCAATTATATGTGATTAAATTACTTTATTAGCCAATATATCTTTAAATCTGAAGTTAATTACAAATTCTTGATTATTTGTACCGCACGACAAGCTTGAGGCGAGAGTATAAAGTTCATTATAAAGTGACTCCATAAATTTTAAGTACCTTAATCTTATGCTAATTTAAGAAGAATAATTTAATAAACGGGAATCACTTGAATCTTAAGTTTAACATTATGTTTTACAGGTTATTAAGTTCCACATAAAAATTATTGCAACGCTTGTTAGCTATGAAAATTAAAATTTTAGCATAACAACTGAGGTGGGTAATTATGTTTCTAAATTTCAGTAATCTTATTTATTTCAGATTTTGTGTTTCACTCCATGTATGACCTAGTTTAATCAGATCTTCATATTGTTAGATGAAAAGATATTCATGATAGGGATAATAGGAAAAATTGTGCATATATGAAAGATGCGTGGGATTAATGATATTTATATAGTCATNGAGGCATGAAATTGAAGACCACGTGACTCGTGTATAACTTTTTTCTCAAACATTGTGTACAGCTTCCTTAAGTAAAATATAGCTGCCTGCCTCAGTATTGGGCTGCTCTTCGCGACAGGAGTAATCATAGATTGATTACATTTGAAATCCTCGTCCTTTTCATTACACCTCCATGCTCTCATTACATTTTCAATGCCTAAGAAACAATCTGTAATAGAACTTGTAGGTTTTGAGACACCATTACAAATGTTATTGGTTGACTCACTCCTCNACTGCTTAAATACCATGCTTCGCGCTCATCAATTTTAAATCACGTTCATCGCAATTACACTCAGGGTACACGAGCGATTCCAATTGGACGAGCTTAATTGTCCGTTACATGGTAGTTACACGAAGGGTATAATCTCTAATCTATGAGGGTTACAAGCGCTGTTTCGCTATATGGGCTTGATAGTTTGTTGTACCGTGATTATAATCGAGTTACAAGAATGGTATAACTCTCCTTCCACTGCGACGATGTTACAGGGAAGTTTCACTCAGGTTACACGCCCGGTATAGCGGCAAGGTTACAACTGGGTTACAACAAAATTACAGGCGCGTTACATAAAAGATTGCCGCGGAAGATATAGCATGGGTACATCGCGATTACAAGAGCTTTAGTGCAGGCCGACCGCGGGATTTAAAAGAAGGTTACATCAGAGTTACAAATGAGGTTACAAGCGTGTTACATCGTGGGCCGGGTTGACGGGTCACGCGCAACAAAATTCCTATTTATAACTTTATTTTAACGCCGTGAGACCAGCACAAAATACGTGGCTTTTTCCGATTGGTTATCACACGCATCGCTGCGTATGTCTATGGTACGCAAATTTTTTTCCTCGAAATTAAGCCTAGGGGTCTTAGTCGTTGGGCTGGGATCTTTACTCTAAAGCTTTGAAACCCTTCCCTTATATNCGACGGGTCACGCGCGACAAAATTTATATTTATAACCTTATTTTAACGCCGTGAGACCAGCACAAAATATGTGGCTTTTTTCGATTGGTTATCGCACGCATCGCTGCGTATGTCTATGGTACGCAAATTTTTTTCCTCCAAATTAAGCCTAGGGGTCTTAGTCGTTGGGCTGGGATCTTTACTCTAAAGCTTTGAAACCCTTCCCTTATATGATTTTCCTCCTGTTCGATCTCGCAAGCATCTCATGAGAAGAATTGCGATTTTGTGCTGTAGCAGGCGAGCCGAGCGACACTGGGGAAGCAACACAAAATGCAATATGCCGCATCCCACTCCTTATTCCCTCTTGCGATACTCCTCTCGTTTACCCTCCTCCCTCGCGTAGTTCCACTCTGCCGAGGGAGCCTGCGACAGCTACAGTGCTGGAGTTGGGTTGGTTGGGGTCGGGATCGTGCGTGGTTGCACGACAGTGTGCCGCCGACTAGGTTTTTGAGTTTTGAGACGAAATAGTTAGCGGTAATTCCTATTTCATGGTATTCGATACATTTCTTTCCTTGCACTTTTATTTTGTGATTTGCCACAAATTGTGCATCTTTTTCATCTCCAGTTGACATAGTGGAGACGAAGTTGCGTAGAGAGCAATGAAGATGGTTTGTGGGTTTCCAAATTGGCTTCTAGTCTAAAATCAACAAAGTTGGGAAGAGTGGCCTAGATAAGAAGTAGAGGGAGGGAAGTTTTGGCAATTTGGAAGAAGAGTGGGGTTGCTTAGAAGCGTTGCCGTTCATTTAGGCTAATCAATTATATGTGATTAAATTACTTTATTAGCCAATATATCTTTAAATCTGAAGTTAATTACAAATTCTTGATTATTTGTACCGCACGACAAGCTTGAGGCGAGAGTATAAAGTTCATTATAAAGTGACTCCATAAATTTTAAGTACCTTAATCTTATGCTAATTTAAGAAGAATAATTTAATAAACGGGAATCACTTGAATCTTAAGTTTAACATTATGTTTTACAGGTTATTAAGTTCCACATAAAAATTATTGCAACGCTTGTTAGCTATGAAAATTAAGATTTTAGCATAACAACTGAGGTGGGTAATTATGTTTCTAAATTTCAGTAATCTTATTTATTTCAGATTTTGTGTTTCACTCTATGTATGACCTAGTTTAATCAAAACTTCATATTGTTAGATGAAAAGATATGCATGATAGGGATAATAGGAAAAATTGTGCATATATGAAAGATGCGTGGGATTAATGATATTTATATAGTCATTATATGTAACATAGGCATGTAAGATAGACATGCAGGAAAGATGCATGATATAAGAGATTTGCATGATATGAAAGATATACATGAGAAGATATGCATGATATAAGAGATATGCATGAGATAAAAGATATGAACGATATAAGAAATATACATGATATGAAAGATATACATGAGGATAGTTGGACAGTAGAGTAGGTATGCATCTTTGTAGATGCATAAATATATCTAAAAATAGTGTATGTCATAAAGAATGAAATAATTTATATTTGTAATTGCATATTCAGAGGAGTTAACCATCTAATGATACAAGGAAAGACAATGTACCCGCATGTAGAGTTTTTTACCACCATAGACAATTGTGATGATTAGATCATCAATCACTGTGCTGACGAGATAATATCGGTTAGGGAGAATAGACCAGAGCTTTTCTCCCTAGATAATTGTGATGTTTTTATTGCTACCCGCTGTGTCGACGGGGTAATATCGGCCGGGGGCAGGTTAGGATTTTTCCATCCTAGACAATTGCGATGTGTCGATGACTAACCATGGTGGTGATGGGAGCCGACGAGACAATATTGGCCAAGGGTGTGTAAGATTTGTTAACGGTGAGATAGAAATATATGTAAAGAGTATATAGTAAAAGTAAAGTTAAGATGAATGCATGTAGAAGATTAGTACATATTTATTTAGAAAAAGATAATTGATACATGCATTAACATGTATAAAATTTCTTATAAAAATATAAAAGTTTAGCTTATTAAAAGATTTTTTATCGTGATATGAAAGACCAACATATATATTTTATTTTTTTCCATGGATTATTGCAGTTTATAAGTGTGTTTACTCATGAGTTATCTTTAGATAATTCATTATGTTGCTTTAATACTATTTTTAAGTTTTAGGCATTTGAATAAGATGAATAGAAGATGATCAAATGTGTATAGAGGACGAGAACAACAAACGAAAACATACAAATTTCTGCTTATTAATTTTAATTGCTTTCTTTACGTATGATTTGNCTGTTAGGTTTTATTTTTTAAATTTCACCCTTTTTATCATCATTTGGATTTTAATTAGATCTTAAATTATTATGATGTATTATTGTAGGTTTTTGAGCACAAAATCAATGAACTGTAGGTGCCGTCCATCTGAAGTATAAGAAGTCCTAGATAAGGTTCGACCATCAGTGGATAAGGAAACATGAAATAAATTGGAAGTAATGAGTTTAACTCAGTTTTTTGAACTCCCACCGCACCCTCAAGATCATATTCTGATAATGCACATAATAAATTGTTGGAATATTGATCGAATGACATTCAATTTCAGAGGGAAAGAACTCAAATTTTATGTAGACGAAGTTGCACTTCTAATAGGCATGCCAAATAGAGGGTTACCTGCATACTGGAGTAATGCCCTGCCAACTAGTATGGATGCGAAACAAATAAAGACCGCACTGCTGAACTATTCACCAGGAGAGTCTTCAAATAACCTTTTGCAATTATTAATAAAGTTTTTAATGTCAAATTTACTTTTTCCTTCAAATAACTTCAGAATGTCGAAAGAGTTGTCATCTATTTGTGAGGATGGAGAATCCTTTACAGCATATAATTGGCCAGCAACATTATGTAATTTTTTGATCGAGCAACTGAATATTTGTGCCACGAAAATAAAAAAAGATCAGCCACTGGGATACATTACTGGTTTTGTATTCCTTCTAACGGTTTGTCTTATTCATATAACTTTGAAACGTACAATTCATAATTTTGGGTATTGCAATAAATTATTGTATCATGTTTCATGCAGCTTTGGTTTTATGAGCATGTCTTTGGTCCTCCCAGCAATGCCTGAGCTTGGACCAAAAATGCTGAGGTGACCAGTAAATGTAAAGTGAAATTTGGTAAAGATTCAACTAGCCTTTAAGAGGCTCACAGCCGCCGAGGTAAGTTATTTTTTTCTTTACTCCATAGACAGTCTTATTATGATATTGTGATACTTTCATTGAGTTTGAGTGTATTTATTGGCTTGCAGGTATATGATTATTTCTTCGAAATAAAAGATAGCGAGCATCATTTACTTTCTCCTCCTCTTGAAGAACCATCCAGCCCTGCAAAGCATCTTCCACAATGGGAGACTCAATCCCGACCACAATCTCCCACTTTCGTTCATGTTTTGCTATAGTTCCTTATCGCAGCGGTCCATAACCAACACATGCTTATACATATACAGATACTAGCCCTCGTATTGGTCTTCAAGAAATACATGAATTACCTGGAGATCATCATAAATTGTTCATGGACTTTAAAGGCACAGTTGACACTCGTCCGACAAATATAGAGAATACAATTTCAAAGTTAAAAGCTGAAGTCAAAGATTTACATAAAACAATAAAACAACCTGGTGGGGAATTATCAATGAAACAGACCAAAGATTCCCCACTAGAAAGCTTAATTCGAAGGATTAAACTAAAAGAGGATAGAAGAAAAAGACATTTTAGTTCCCTATACATGGTTTTTGAACGGAAGAAGAAAAATAAACCAACACAGGAAGTTGCTGAAGAGCCTAAAGAGGTATATATACATTTCCAAAACATCATCAAATTCAATTCTTCTTTGCTAATATAATTAACATTTATTAATTAATAGGTTGGAGCTGTAAATGAAGGTGAAGCAGACCAATTATATCATTCACCATCTGTTAAAAAAGAGGCAGGGGTTGTAAATAAAGGGAAATCAACAGCTTTAAAGCTTACTATAAATGACGACATTATTGTTGATCAACCAACTATAGATACTAAGGAAGTTATAGAATTTGGGGTGAAAGAGGAAGATCAATAGCAGGTGGAAACACAATATGTTGATGAAAATTATCCTGATAAGGTATAAAATATTTTCTTTAAGAGTTTGTATAATAAATTTTAATATTCAAACTATACAAGGTTATTTGCTTATTTTATAGATCTGTCCAACACCATTGGTGGTCGATTTTCCTACTAGACAACAAATTCCAGATTATACGCAGGAAGTCATCGACCTCTGTTGTAGCAAATTCACTGGCTTGTTAGTGTGCTATGTTTTTTAATTGGTTTAGATGTTCTACATCGTATAAATTTGGCGTAATATTTAGATATTTGAAATGCAGAGGTGATTTAGTTATTAATATGAGACATGTGTCTTTAACATAACGTTATCTTGATGAACTCCTCAAGGAGGGTTGGTTAGGAAATAAACAAGTTAATTGTTTTACAATGTTGATGAAAAATAAAAGATGTCAAACACCACATTTATATAAATCATACTTATATCTCTCCATGTAACTTGGTAAATTTTGCAATTCGTCTGTCCTATAATGTACCTAAATACATCTAACATGATCATTTATTTTTATGTCATATGTTCTTTTATGCAGCTGTATAAAGTTGGAAATGTTAAAGGATTTGTGCAGCACATTACAACTGAAACTGCTGCGAATATCGAGTTGATTCTACTACCAATAATAAATAATTAACATTGGACATTATTAGTTGGGGCAATGAAGGAGCGTAGATGAAGATTTAATGACTCCTTACCAAATAGAATGCATTTGAATATCACTGACGCCATTGTAAGTAGACAATGTTAATTACTTTATGCCTTGGACAAACACTAGCTCATTCATTTCTACATTTAACTGTGCAGATTAAACATTTTTTGAATGATGCTGGGAAGCGTTCCAAACTGATTTGAGTAAATGACCGGTACATATGGCCAGAGGCATACCGGTACAGAGCAACAGTTTTGAATGTGGAGTATTTGTATGTAAATATATACAAACAATAGTGCAAAAGAATGAAGCTGATTGTAAAGAATATTTGGAATGACAGAAGTCCATGCCATTATTTAGAACAAAAATAGGATACGAGATCTGTAAATTCGCTTTGTCAAGAACATAATTCTTAAGGAGTGATTACAGGTTTATGTTTATTATCATTCACCCTCTAGTCGGCAAAAAAATCATCATTTTGAGCTAAAGTTCTTAAGGAATGATCTTGCTTTTCTTTCTTTATAATGCAGATCCAGGTGCTAAAGTTAAAGATGCTTTGTCAATAATATATGTTTATGTAAATTCGCATTGTCCGGAATATATTTCTTAAGGTCTTTCTTAATATGACAGATCCAGGTGCTCAAGTTAAAGATGCTGATTTTAAGATGTTGATTTGAGATGCAAGTTGTGATTTGGGTTCTTTGTGTTTTGAGATGCTGATTTTATCTTACTGATTTTATATTGCAATATTTACTTAGTTAGACATTTATTCAGAAAGATACTGATTCAATTTGTGCAGGAACCAAAAAAAGAAAAGAGATAACGCGGGAACCATATGGGTGGATGACACAGTTTCACACATGCTTCGGTCTGGATGACCATATGGGTGTATGCTGCAGTTTAACCGAATTTTGGGAGCTATTGGATAGTTTTAAATACTATACCATGTATTCTGCAGTTTAAATTCTGGACATTCCAATGTATTATTTGGTTTGGAGATATAGCACATGTATTTTGGGTTTCTTTTGCAGTTTTATGTAATGATTGTAAAAGATTTCTTGAGCTGTGAATAAAAGTATAAATTCTGTTTAAAATCTGTGTATAAATTCTGTGTATAAACTCTATGGCTAAGACTATATATTCTGTGGTTTCAATAATAGATCCTGTGGCTTCAATAATAGCTTGAGTTCTTATGCACAGAGGAAGCATCATGCACACATGGAGCTTATAATCAATACAAAATTCTTTTATTTCTCTCTCAATACCCATTTAATCTGACATTAGATATTCCTTTAGGGCGCATTTTGGCAGGATCATTCAGATTCGATTCATTGTTGACAAACTTTTTATTTTTCTTTTGTTGGCTCATAGCCTTAGTACCTTTACCAATCAATATGTCATCAATATCTAATGACTATTTTTTCATGGACTCCCTCATGCGCTGCTCAGCTTCTAGATTGTCCTTTGCTTTTTGGGTGCATTGATATGCAGCTTTCTGCATGTGTGTTTGGAATATTAGGTCGTTTAATATCATTCGAGGTTTGTGACTGTTGCAGATGCATGTACCCAGAACTGTTATATACATCTCTTTTTGCATTTTCAGACCATCGCAATAGTAGATATTTATTAGATATCTTCTTAATATATAGAAAATTTAGGACTCTTAGAGAGTGTGCACATAGTAGCTCTATCATTTCAAATTTCCTGTAGCTGCACTTAATATCCAAATTCAAACCGTCAAAATGAACTACCCAAGTAGTGTTTGTCTTGTGATCATCCAAATTCTTAATTGAAAATTTAGTATTACAGTTTATAGAGGCATGTAATTGAAGACCACGTCACCTGTGTATAACTTTTTTCTCAAACATTGTGTACAACTTCCTTGAGTAAAATGCAGCTGCCTGCCTCAGTATTGGGCTGCTCTTCGCGATAAGAGTAATCATAGATTGATCACATTTGAAATCCTTGTCCTTTTCATTACGCCTCCATGTTCTCATTGCATTTTTAATGCCCAAGAAATAATCTGTAATAGAACTTGTAGGTTTTGAGACACCATTACAAATGTTATTGGTTGACTCACTCCTTTTTGTCGATAAAATTCTTATTCCAAACACATCCTTATTAAAAGATGTAAACCACTTATGTCTAATCTTGTACATATCATCTAGCCACATATTGTTCTACAGATTACCCGTCTCAATCATCATCCCCCATGTATCATCAAATTCCTTTTCGAACTTGCATTTGCTCAAGCATTTATAAAAAAGATCACTGACTAGATGATAAAAAAGATCACTGACTATTCAGCACCCCGCAATGAACTTTTTTAGGTAACTTCTTGTATATGTGCCACTAACATAATATATGTCGTGTATTTGGCAAAATCTCTGCTATTGCTCTGGCCATAGCCTGATTCTGATTAGTGTAGATTGTTATTGGATGATTATCACCCATGATACAGATGAAAGCTTTAAAAAATCATTTAAACGAATCCGGCGTTTCCTCTGACAAGAATTCGACTCCAAATAAAACATTCTGTCAATTGTTGTTAACACCAACAATAGGAGCACAACATAAGTTATATTTATTTAACCTATAGCTCGTATAAAAAATACTCACATCTCCAAAGCAGTTATAATCAAGCCTGGATGTCCCGTCGCTAAAAAAAAAACTCATCAGCCTACCGCTCACATCAGTTTCAAAATCTCATTTAAACATGCTATCCTCAACATGTCTCTCTGCAAACAACTGCAATAAAACATTAGCATCACCATCTCTTCTCCCTTTGAATGAAATTGAAAGTATTTATCTTTGTACATTCCAGGTTCTTTACACCCCCAACTTCTTGGGCTAGGAAGTTAAACACGTCTTTTGGTCTTATCCTAGACTGCGTCGTGGATCTAAGCACATCTACATTTATTTCACTTATTTTTCTACAAGAATGCAACAATTGCTTGTCACCAGGGTTCGCTAATGAGTGGTTATGCGATTCAATTAATTTTTTAACTGTCCAATTACCTTCCTCATCAACTCCGTATCGAATCATTGTAGGGTAGCCAGTTCTTGTTTTTGCCCTTTTATATTTAATAGTTTCTCTAATCTTGAGCTCTTTCTTGAAACCTGTTTTTCCACATAAGAAGTCATTCGTCTTGATATTTTTGGAGTTAGGCCAAAACATAGCATGACCCTTACGAACACTTAATTCAATATGATGAGCATAAGCACAATATACTTCATAAGCTTCTTTCTCATTGTGGACCATCGTTTAGAGTAATATATTTGTTGTTTGCTCGGTACAACTAGCTTTGCTCTCACCAAACTGCACAAAAGAGAATAAAATGTTAGGCTCAATAGACAGCTCAAAAAACGCCCCTAAACTTCATAATGACACCTCAAAAAAAAATTAACCTAAAACCATACACCTCTACAAACATGCGCCTCCAAAAATTAACCTAAAACCATACTACATAAGCTTCTTTCTCATTGTGGACCATCGTTTAGAGTAATGTGTTTGTTGTTTGCTCGGTACAACTAGCTTTGCTCTCACCAAGCTGCACAAAAGAGAATAATATGTTAGGCTCAATAGACAGCTCAAAAAACATCCCTAAACTTCATAATGACACCTCAAAAAAAAAAAAACCTAAAACCATACACCTCTACAAACATGCGTCTCCAAAAACTGGGGTTTAATGTAGGATAGGATATTTACTTCACTGTTTTTATTAAACCTAATATCATACAACTCTACAAACATAACACAACTTACATACACCTCCAAAAATACAGATACATCCTAAAAATTAGAAAACCATTGCAGCAAAGAACATTAAAGAAAATTCTAACTAAATATAATAATAAAACATCTCCAAACACATCTCCATTTTAAGTTCCAGTTCTTCTTTCCTGTCAGGATAACTCCCATCTTCTCCTTCCGCGTCATACATAAACTGACACTCTCTGTACTCTGACTTCATCATCAAGTTCAACAGGTCCAGCTGTCGGAAGCTGCCGCTGCAGAAGAAAATGATCAGAGAACTATGAAATAGTAAACCTAGCTGCTTAAATACCATGTTTCGCGCTCACCAATTTGAAATCACGTTCATCGCAATTACACTCAGGGTACACGAGCGGTTCCAATTGGACGGGCTTAATCGTCTGTTACATGACAGTTACACGAAGGGTATAATCTCTAATCTATGTGGGTTACAAGCGTTGTTTCGCTATATGGGCTTGATAGTCTGTTGTACCGCGATTATAATCGAGTTACAAGAATGGTATAACTCTCCTTCCACTGCGACGACGTTACAAGGAAGTTTCACTTAGGTTACATGCGCGGTATAGCGGCAAGGTTACAACCGGGTTACAACAAAATTACAGGCGCGTTACATAAAAGATTACCGCGGAAGGTATAACATAGGTACATCGCGATTACAAGAGCGTTAATGCAGGCCGACTGCGGGATTTAAAAGAAGGTTACATCGAAGTTACAAAGGAGGTTGCAAGCGTGTTACATCGTGGGCCGGGTCGACGGGTCACGCGCGGCGAAATTCCTATTTATAACCTTATTTTAACGCCGTGAGACCAGCGTAAAATACGTGGCTTTTTTCGATTGGTTATCGCACACATCGCTGCATATGTCTATGGTACACAAATTTTTTCCTCGAAATTAAGCCTAGGGGTCTTAGTCGTTAGGCTGGGATCTTTACTCTAAAGCTTTGAAACCCTTCCCTTATATGATTTTCCTCCTGTTCGATCACGCAAGCATCTCATGAGAAAAATTGCGNCGCACAAAATGCAAGAAGTCGCATCCCACTCCTTATTCCCCTCGCGATACTCCTCTCGTTTACCCTCCTCCCTCGCGTAGTTCCACTCTGCCGAGGGAGCCTGCGACAGCTACAGNACGCAAGCATCTCATGAGAAAAATTGCGATTTTTTATTGTAGCAGGCGAGCTGAGCGACACTGGGGAAGCCACACGAGGTGCAGTATGCCGCATCCCACTCCTTATTCCCTCTCCCGCTACTCCTCTCGTTTACCTTCCTCCCTCACGTCGTTCCACTCTGCCGAGGGAGCTTGCGACTCCAGCTACAGTGCTGGAGTTGGGTTGGCTGGTGTCGGGATCGTGCGCGGTTGCACGACAGTGTGCCGCCGACTAGGTTTCTGAGTTTTGAGACGAAATAGTTAGCGGTAATCCCTATTTCATGGTATTCGATACATTTCTTTCCTTGCACTTTTATTTTGTGATTTGCCACAAATTGTGCATCTNTGGTTGCACGACAGTGTGCCGCCGACTAGGTTTTTGAGTTTTGAGACGAAATAGTTAGCGGTAATTCCTATTTCATGGTATTCGATACATTTCTTTCCTTGCACTTTTATTTTGTGATTTGCCACAAATTGTGCATCTTTTTCATCTCCAGTTGACATAGTGGAGACGAAGTTGCGTAGAGAGCAATGAAGATGGTTTGTGGGTTTCCAAATTGGCTTCTAGTCTAAAATCAACAAAGTTGGGAAGAGTGGCCTAGATAAGAAGTAGAGGGAGGGAAGTTTTGGCAATTTGGAAGAAGAGTGGGGTTGCTTAGAAGCGTTGCCGTTCATTTAGGCTAATCAATTATATGTGATTAAATTACTTTATTAGCCAATATATCTTTAAATCTGAAGTTAATTACAAATTCTTGATTATTTGTACCGCACGACAAGCTTGAGGCGAGAGTATAAAGTTCATTATAAAGTGACTCCATAAATTTTAAGTACCTTAATNTAATTATATGTGTGATTAAATTACTTTATTAGCCAATATATTTGTAAGTCTGAAGTTAATTACAAATTCCTGATTATTTGTCCCGCACGACAAGCTTGAGGCGAGAGTATAAAGTTCATTATAAAGTGACTCCATAAATTTTAAGTACCTTAATNCCAAATAAAACATTCTGCCAATTTTGGTTAACACCAACAATAGGAGCACAACATAGATTATATTTATTTAACCTATAGCTCATATAAAAAATAATCACATCTCCAAAGCAGTTATAATCAAGCCTGGATGTCCCGCCGCTCCAAAAAAACTCATCAACCTACCGCTCACATCAGTTTCAAAATCTCATTCAAACATGCTATCCTCAGCATGTCTCTCTGCAAACAACCGCAATAAAACATTGACATCACCTTTTTCAATTCTACATCTAGCTCATATAAAAAATAATCACATCTCCAAAGCAGTTATAATCAAGCCTGGATGTCCCGTCGCTCCAAAAAAACTCATCAACCTACCGCTCACATCAGTTTCAAAATCTCATTCAAACATGCTATCCTCAGCATGTCTCTCTGCAAACAACCGCAATAAAACATTGACATCACCTTTTTCAATTCTACATCTCTTCTCTCTTTGAATGAAATTGAAAGTATCTATCTTTGTACATTCCAGGTTCTCTACACCCCCAACTTCTTGGGCTAGGAAGTTAAACATGTCTTTTGGTCTTGTCCCAGACTGCGTCATGGATCTAAACACATCTACATTTACTTTACTTATCTTTCTGCAGGAATGCAACAAGTGCTTGTCACCAGGGTTCATTAATGAGTGATTTTGCGATTCAATTAATTTTTTAACTGTCCAATTACCTTCCTCATCAACTCCGTATCGAATCATTGCAAGGAAACCAGTTCTTATTTTTGCTCTTCTATATTTAACAATTTCCGTAATCTTGAGCTCTTTCTTGAAACTTGCTTTTCCACATAAGAAGTCTGTCGTCTTGATATTTCTGGAGTTAGGCCAAAACATAGCGTGATCCTTACAAACACTTAATTCAATATGATGAACGTAAGCACAATATATTTCATAAGCTTCTTTCTCATTGTGGACCATCGTTTAGAGTAATATGTTTGTTGTTTGCTCGGTACAACTTGCTTTGCTCTCACCAAATTGCACACAAGAGAATAAAATGTTACGCTCAATAGACAGCTCAAAAAACATCCCTAAACTTCATCATGACACCTCAAAAAAAAACAAACCTAAAACCATACACTTGTACAAACATGCGCCTCCAAAAACTGGGGTTTAATGTAGGATAGGATATTTACTTCCTTGTTTTTATTAAACCTAATACCATGCAACTCTACAAACATAACACAACTTACATACACCTCCAAAAATACAGATACATCCTAAAAATAAGAAAACTATTGCAGCAAAGAACATTAAAGAAAATCCTAACTAAATATAATAATAAAACATCTCCAAACATACCTACATTTTAAGTTCCAGTTCTTCTTTCTTGTCAGGATAACTCCCATCTTCTCCTTCCGCGTTATACATAAACTGACACTCTCTGTACTCGGACTCCATCATCAAGTTCAACAGCTCCAGCTGTCGGAAGCTGCCGCTGCAGAAGAAAATGGTCAGAGAACAATGAAACAGTAAATCTAGCTGCTTACATACCATGCTTCGCGCTCACCAATTTTAAATCACGTTCATCGCAATTACACTCAGGGTACACGAGCGGTTCCAATTGGACGAGCTTAATCATCCGTTACATGGCATTTACACGAAGGGTATAATCTCTAATCTATGTGGGTTACAAGCGCTGTTTCGTTATATGGGCTTGATAGTCTGTTGTACCGTGATTATAATTGAGTTACAAGAATGGTATAACTCTCCTTCCACTGCGACGACGTTACAGGGAAGTTTCACTCAGGTTACACGCGCGGTATAGCGGCAAGGTTACAACTGGGTTACAGCAAAATTACGGGCGCGTTACATAAAAGATTACCGCGGAAGATATAGCATGGGTACATCGCGATTACAAGAGCTTTAATG
Organism: Phalaenopsis hybrid cultivar; assembly: GCA_002079205.1. Lineage (NCBI taxonomy): Eukaryota > Viridiplantae > Streptophyta > Magnoliopsida > Asparagales > Orchidaceae > Phalaenopsis > Phalaenopsis hybrid cultivar. Next base: position 40,639 of record JXCR01129111.1, read on the forward strand.
CAGGCCGACCACGGGATTTAAAAGAAGGTTACATCAGAGTTACAAATGAGGTTACAAGCGTGTTACATCGTGGGCCGGGTCGACGGGTCACGCGCGACAAAATTTATATTTATAACCTTATTTTAACGCCGTGAGACCAGCACAAAATATGTGGCTTTTTTCGATTGGTTATCGCACGCATCGCTGCGTATGTCTATGGTACGCAAATTTTTTTCCTCCAAATTAAGCCTAGGGGTCTTAGTCGTTGGGCTGGGATCTTTACTCTAAAGCTTTGAAACCCTTCCCTTATATGATTTTCCTCCTGTTCGATCTCGCAAGCATCTCATGAGAAGAATTGCGATTTTGTGCTGTAGCAGGCGAGCCGAGCGACACTGGGGAAGCAACACAAAATGCAATATGCCGCATCCCACTCCTTATTCCCTCTTGCGATACTCCTCTCGTTTACCCTCCTCCCTCGCGTAGTTCCACTCTGCCGAGGGAGCCTGCGACAGCTACAGTGCTGGAGTTGGGTTGGTTGGGGTCGGGATCGTGCGTGGTTGCACGACAGTGTGCCGCCGACTAGGTTTTTGAGTTTTGAGACGAAATAGTTAGCGGTAATTCCTATTTCATGGTATTCGATACATTTCTTTCCTTGCACTTTTATTTTGTGATTTGCCACAAATTGTGCATCTTTTTCATCTCCAGTTGACATAGTGGAGACGAAGTTGCGTAGAGAGCAATGAAGATGGTTTGTGGGTTTCCAAATTGGCTTCTAGTCTAAAATCANGGTTGACGTAGTAGAGACGAAGTTGTGTAGAGAGCAATGAAGATGGTTTGTGGGTTTCAAAATTGGCTTCTAGTCTAAAATCAACAAAGTTGGGAAGAGTGAGCCTAGATAAGAAGTAGAGGGAGGGAAGTTTTGGCAATTTGGAAGAAGAGTGGGGTTGCTTAGAAGCGTTGCCGTTCATTTAAGCTAATCAATTATATGTGTGATTAAATTACTTTATTAGTCAAGATATCTTTAAATCTGAAGTTAATTGCAAATTCCAGGTTATTTGTCCCGCACGGCAAGCTTGAGGCAAGAGTATAAAGTTAATTATAAAGTGACTCCGTAAATTTTAAGTAACTAATCTTATGCTAATTTAAGAAAAATAATTTAATAAACGGGAATCACTTGAATCTTAAGTTTAACATTATGTTTTACAGGTTATTAAGTTCCACATAAAAATTATCGCAATGCTAGCTAGCTATGAAAATTAAGATTTTAGCATAACAACTGAGGTAGGTAATTGTGTTTCTAAATTTCAGTAATCTTATTTATTTCAAATTTTGTGTTTCACTCCATGTATGACATAGTTTAATCAGATCTTCATATTATTAGATGAAAAGATATGCATGATAGAGACAATAGGAAAAATTGTGCATATATGAAAGATGCGTGGAATTAATGATATTTATATAGTCATTATATGTAACATAGGCATGTAAGATAGACATGCAGGAAAGATATGCATGATATAAGAGATTTGCATGAGAAGATATGCATGATATAAGAGATATGCATGACATAAAAAATATGAACGATACAAGAAATATACATGATATAAAAGATATACATGAGGATAGTTGGACAGTAGAGTAGGTATGCATCTTTGTAGATGCATAAATATATCTAAAAATAGTTTGTCATAAAGAATGAAATATTTTATATTTGTAATTGCATATTCTGAGGAGTTCACCATCTAATGATACAAGGGAAGACAATGTATCCGCATGTAGAGTTTTTTACCACCATAGACAATTGTGATGGTTAGATCATTAATCACTGTGCTGACGAGATAATATCGGTTAGGGAGAATAGAACAGAGCTTTTCTCCCCATATAATTGTGATGTTTTTATTGCTAACCGCTGAGTCGATGGGTTAATATCGGCCGGGGCCAGGTAAGGATTTTTCCATCCTAGACAATTGCGATATGTCGATGACTAACCATGGTGGCGATGGGAGCTGACGGGACAATATTGGCCAAGTGTGTGTAAGATTTTGTTAACGGCGAGATAGAAATATATGTAAAGAGTATATAGTAAAAGTAAAGTTAAGATGAATGCATGTAGAAGATTAGTACATATTTATTTAGAAAAAGATAATTGATACATGCATTAACATGTATAAAATTTCTTATAAAAATATAAAAGTTTAGCTTATTAAAAGATTTTTTATCGCGATATGAAAGACCAACATGTATATTTTATTTTTTTTCATGGATTACTATAGTTTATAAGTGTGTTTACTCATGAGTTATCTTTAGATAATTCATTATGTTGCTTTAATATTATTTTTAAGTTTTAGACATTTGAATAAGATGAATAGAAGATGATCAAATATGTATAGAAGACGAGAACAACAAACGAAAACATACAAATTTCTGCTTATTAATTTTAATTGCTTTCTTTACGTATGATTTGAACATTAAATCAGTTGTGATAGAAATATAATAGCAGAGAATTGATTTTCACCTCCCAACCGTCCGTTTTCGTCTTGGTTAACTCTAAGCACCGGGCTGAGTCATGACACAACGGCAAGCGATGACGGGCGGTTGCGGCTGACGACAGTCTGACCGGCATGCTGCGACCAGTTGAGGGGGAGGCCTCGCACAGGTAATGCTCCGAAAAACATATTTTTAAAACAATAAAACATAATTTGTATTTTTGATGTTTTGAAAATAAACCTTATGTTTTTTAAAAATAAAATTACAAAAAAAAATAAAAAATAAATAAACAAACACTATTTTTGGGTTTGTTTTTAATTTTTTATTTTCAAAACAAAAAACAAAAAACATGAAGTGATCCTGAACAAAGCCTAAGGTTTTATTAATTTTATAAAACTTATAATTTCAATATTTTATAACTCCNGTTGAGGGGGGGCCTCGCACAGGTAATGCTCCGAAAAACATATTTTTAAAACAGTAAAACATAATTTGTATTTTTGATGTTTTGAAAATAAGCCTTATGTTTTTTAAAAATAAAATTACAAAAAAAAAAAATAAATAAATAAACAAACACTATTTTTGGGTTTGTATTCAATTTTTTATTTTCAAAACAAAAAACAAAAAACAAAAAACAGGAAGTGATCCTGAACAAAGCCTAAGGTTTTATTAATTTTATAAAACTTATAATTTCAATATTTTATAACTCCCAATCCACACAGAAATCACGTGCAGTGCATTAGATCGATTTGATCGATTTCATGCATAGAATTTAATAAAATTATTTCTATCAAATTTGGGGTGATGAAAATTGTGGGGTACTTTTGAAATTTTCGAACTTTATCTAGTTTTTTGAAATTTTGGTGTTATAAAACCGACCAATTACACCGGTCCAAAAGTGGAGTGGGAGTTCGACCAGTCTCCCGTGGGTCAAAAATTGCTGCCTAACATATTTGGAAACATATTTGGTAGCTTAATAGTATTTATATGTGCTTTTTGTGTTCTAGGTTTAGTTTGCTTTGAGATTTTTGTCAGGATAGCCTTNTTTTGTTCGTGTTCGTCTCGTTTGCTTATCGAACGAACCGAACACGATCTGCTTGACGAATCGAACACGAACTGTTCGCGAACAACGAGCTTTTTTGACAGCCCTAGCCACTCCTCTCCTACTTGTTGCAGCCTTGCAATCTTCCACCTGCTTGCTGCCATGCCCTTCCAGTCACTTATCGCTTGCTGCCGCCCCTTTCAGCCCCTTACTTGCTTGTTTTCTCCCTTCAACCTATTCCTTGCTGCCGCCCCTTCCAACCCTCTTCTACTGACTGTCCAGCCACCATATAGTCTTTCTCTAGCTACCTTTGGGCCACCCTACTAGCTACAACTTTCAATTCCCGCCACCTCGATCCATAATCTATCACCTTTGAAACTCACTGTAGTGGGTATTTGTATTTCGTCATTATTTTTTCTTTTTCAAGTGTCTTTTTTAAGCTTTATTTGCTTTGGAACAATAATATTTGTTATCTCTATTATTTTTTTGGTTAACTGCTGTATCACAATTAGTATGACTATCTTTTTATCCTTTGAATGTCTGAATAACATTTCATAATCTTTTTGCCCTTAAGTTTATCCCGGCCTTTAACAAACAATGTGAATTTCTTAAATCACGCTCTCGGTGAATGCTTCAAATCCTATAAAGACTTTCGTTTAGTTTACACATCTTTGTGTCAAACTTCACTAAATATTGGAGGTGCATCTTTGCACACTTCTTCTAGTATCCATTGAGAAATACTTTTCTATATTCAGCTGTTGTTGGGGCCAGTAAGATTAGCTGCAAGTGATAAAAGAACTCTCAGAGTTTGATTTTGCGATGGGTTAATGTCTCAAGTAATCAATGATTTAGGTCAGAGTGAAATTCTTGTCAACCAATTGCGCTTTGTATCATTCTAGAGAGCCCTTAAAATTATACTTGACTATAAACATCTATTTGCATACGACAATTTTCTTCTCTCTAGGTAGATCAATCAATTCTTACTTGCCATTTTTTTTCTAGAGCTTTCATCTCCATGATGACAAGCTCATTCCACTTGTTAGTTATGTGATTATGAACATCATGTATGATACTATAAGAAGATTTCATTCGTCTTCAATATCTAAATAACTTGACCCAGTTTCTTCTGATATAATATAGCTTTAGTTTTTAGGTTGAACAATTAAGGTCGAGGAGAAATTTTTTTTGTCTTCGGTTTCAAGAAAATATTGAATAATAGTTGTCAAATCTTTATTGTTTCAGCCTTAAGATGAGTTGTAAAATTTATTGTAACTGAAAAAAAAGGTGCATCCATGGTAACAAACATTTTCTTAGAAATAAGATAAAAAATTTTTACATTTTTTGGCTATGAGCATAGTTAACACATTTTTTGGCCCGGGGTTCAAGTTTTTCTTGATTTTAATTATGAATGTGGACAAACACAATACACCTAAATATCTTTAAAGTTAAGATAGAATTCGATTTGTTGGGTAAATTTTATGAAAAATGTCAAAATGTTTTCGAAGTTCAAAATATTATTGGTTGCTCTATTAATGATGAATGTGGCACTAAAAACCGCTTCACCCAAAAGATATTTTGACACCTGATTTGTAAATAACAATGCCCCAGCTACCTCAAACANATTAAGATAGAATTCGATTTGTTGGGTAAATTTTATGAAAAATATCAAAATGTTTTCGAAGTTCAAAATATTATTGGTTGCTCTATTAATGATGAATGTGGCAGTAAAAACCGCTTCACCCAAAAGATATTTTGACACCTGATTTGTAAATAACAATGCCCCAGCTACCTCAAACAAGTGTTTATATTTTCTTTCAACTACATTATTTTGTTGTGGGGTATCAACATAAGAGCTTTGATGAATTATACCTTTTTCGGAAAAATTAGCTCGACAGTCATTATCACTCGGTAATATTTGAATAGTTTTTTGAATTTGTGTTTGAACCATGGTGTAGAAGCTTTTGAAGGTTATTTCCACATATGTTTTTTCATTCATCAAGTACACCTAACTTAACTTTGTGTGATCATCAGTAAATATCACAAATCANCAAAACATAATTTGTATTTTTGATGTTTTGAAAATAAGCCTTATGTATCTTAAAAATAAAATTACAAAAAAAAAAACAAAAAAAGAATAAACAACCACTATTTTTGGGTTTGTTTTCAATTTTTTATTTTCAAAACAAAAAACAAAAAACAGGAAGTGATCCTGAACAAAGCCTAAGGTTTTATTAATTTTATAAAACTTATAATTTCAATATTTTATAACTCCCAATTCACACAGAAATCACGTGCAGTGCATTAGATAGATTTGATTGATTTCATGCGTAGAATTTTATAAAATTATTTCTATCAAATTTGGTGTGATGAAAATTGTGGGGTACTTTTGAAATTTTCGAACTTTATCTAGTTTTTTGAAATTTTGGTGTTATATAACCGACCAATTACACCGGTCCAAAAGTAGAGTGGGAGTTTGACCAGTCTCCCATGGGTCAAAAATTGCTGCCTAACATATTTGGTAGCTTAATAGTATTTATACGTGCTTTTTGTGTTCTAGGTTTAGTTTGCTTTGAGATTTTTATCAGGATAGTCTTCGACATCCTGCTTTTCTCTCATAGTCTTATATAAGTCCTCGAGAAGGTACTTCAGTTGTAACTCATTCTGAGGCAGTGTTTATCTTTTCTTTTAATGTTTGTTGCTGCCCTCCCTACCTTCTTACTAGCTGGTCATAACCATCAGCCACTCCTCTCCTACTTGTTGCAGCCTTGCAATCTTCCACCTGCTTGCTGCCATGCCCTTCCAGTCACTTATCGCTTGCTGTCGCCCCTTTTAGCCCCTTCCTTGCTTGTTTTCGCACTTCAACCTCTTCCTTGCTGCCGCCCCTTCCAACCCTCTTCTACTGTCTGTCCAGCCGCCATATAGTCTTTCTCTGGCTACCTTTGGGCCACCCTACTAGCTACAACTTTCAATTCCCACCACCTCGATCCATAATTTATCACCTTTGAAACTCACCGTAGTGGGTATTTGTATTTCGTCATTATTTTTTTTTTTCAAATGTTTTTTTTGAGACTTTATTTGCTTTGGAACAATAATATTTGTTATCTCTATTATTTTTTAGGTTAACTACTGTATCAGAATTAGTATGACTATTTTCTTATCCTTTGAATGTCTGAATAACATTTTATAATCTTTTTTGCCCTTAAGTTTACCCCGACCTTTAACAAACAATGTGAATTTCTCAAACCACGCTTTCGGTAAATGCTTCAAATCGTATAAAGACTTTTGTTTAGTTTACACATCTTTGTGTCGAACTTCACTAAATATTGGAGGTGCATCTTTGCACACTTCTTCTAGTATCGATTGAGAAATACTTTTCTATATTCAGTTGTTGTAGGGGCCAGTAAGATTAGCTGCAAGTGATAAAAGAACTCTCATAGAGTTTAATTTTGCGATGGGTTAATGTCTCAAGTAATCAATGATTTAGGTCAGAGTGAAATTCTTAGCAACCAATTGCGCTTTGTATCGTTCTAGAGAGCCCTTAAAATTATACTTGACTGTAAACATCTATTTGCATACGGCAATTTTCTTCTCTCTAGGTAGATTAATCAATTCTTACTTGCCATTTTTTTTCTAGAGCTTTCATCTCCATGATGATAACCTCATTCCACTTGTTAGTTTTTATATGATTATGAACATCATGGATGATACTATAAGAGGATCTGATTCGTCTTCAATATCTAAATAACTTGACTCAGTTTCTTCTGATATAATATAGCTTTGATTTTTAGGTTGAACAATTAAGGTTGAGGAGATATTTTTTTTGTCTTCGGTTTCAACAAAATATTGAATAATAGTTGTCAAATCTTTATTTTTTCAGCCTTAAGATGAGTTGTAAAAATGATTGTAACTGAAAAAAAAGGTGACATCCATGGTAACAAACATTTTCTTAGAAATAAGATAAAATTTTCTTACATTTTTTGGCTATGAGCATAATTAACACATTTTTTGGCTCGGACTCAAGTTTTTCTTGATTTTAATTATGAATGTGGACAAACACAATACACCTAAATATCTTTAAAGTTAAGACAAAATTCGATTTGTTTGGTAAATTTTATGAAAAATATCAAAATGTTTTCGAAGTTTAAAATATTATTGGTTGCTCTATTAATGATGAATGTGGCAGTAAGAACCGCTTCACCCAAAAGATATTTTGACACCTGATTTGTAAATAACAATGCCCTAGCTACCTCAAACAAGTGTTTATATTTTCTTTCAGCTACATTATTTTGTTGTGGGGTATCAACATAAGAGCTTTGATGAATTATACCTTTTCGGAAAAATTAGCTCGACAGTCATTATCACTCGTTAATATTTGAATATTTTTTTGAATTTGTGTTTGAACCATGGTGTAGAAGCTTTTGAAGGTTATTTTCACTTATGTTTTTTCATTCATCAAGTACACTTAACTTAACTTTGTGTGATCATCAGTGAATATCACAAATCATTTTTCTATCATAGTATGTAAGTTGTTTACATGAACTCCATATATTATTAGGAATCAGAGTAAATACTATAATAGGAGAAAAAGATGCACGTTGATGTTTGACAAACTGACAAACTTTACATTAAAAAATGTCTTTTTTTCTAAATTACTGAAAAATAAATTAGGACGACCTAACTTATGATGCCATAACATAATTTCGTTGTATTTGGAAACAAACCCAAAATTAAAGCAAATACTTTGATATTGTCTATTCACATCATTTTCATCGTCATAATAATAGAGTTTATCATTTTCCTAGTAGTACCAATCATCCTCTCAATAGTTAATTTCTGAAACTCTCACCAAGAAGAGTAGAAATTAGCTTGACTCTGATGATCAGAAGTAATTTTACTAATGGACAATAATAACATGACAAATTGGGAATATGCAACAATCGTGAAGGGTTAACAACGATTCTGGTAAACCAAGAGAGAACCATCGACAATTTTGACATTTATTGCTTGCACAAGGTCTATTAGATGACAATAATTTTTAACAACCAACCATATGATCAGTTGTGCTAGAATAATTATCCAAGAATGAAAAAAATTAGAATTAACACCTGATAGTGCATTGATTAAAGAGTTATGTTTCTGTACTTGAGAGCAAGACGAAGTAAGTGATAATTTGGAGATTGAAACAACTTATGTAGGTACTCTAATTGCTCCTTGGTGAAAGAGATTGCATCCAAGCTTGCAGAAGGCTCTTTAGTTTCCTTAGCACGGCTTGATAGATCGTCTCATTTGTATTTTAATTTTCAATTCTTAGGTTTACCATGAAACTTCCAACATGCCTTTTTTATATGCCATAATTTTTTGCAGTGCTCACACCATTATAGGTAGGGCGAAATGGTTTTAGAATTACTTGAATCAGTAGAAACAATATAATTTGTTTGAGTGTCAGTTATCACTGACTTGTATGACATCATTAGTGGAGAGAAGAGGATGGGACAGAACCACGAGTTGATTTCGATCACGAGTTAATTGGGTGCCCAAGTGTGCAATATAAGAGAAGTCGGTAGAGAAGAATCAATCTTTGCTCGCAGTATCTCTGATAAGATTATCTCTTGATCCACGATTTTGGTGATGCCAAAGGTTGAGAAAAAAACTCGCAGAGAAGAAAAAACCGCCGCCGAGAATTTGATGGAGTAGAAGAAAAGGTNATTAGAGGAGAGAAGAGGATGGGACAGAACCACGAGCTGATTTCGATCACGAGTTAATTGGGTGCCCAAGTGTGCAATATAGGAGAAGTTGGTAGAGAAGAATCAATCTTTGCTCGCAGTATCTCTGATAACATTATCTCTTGATCCGCGATTTCGGTGATGGCAAAGGTTGAGAAAAAAACTCGCAGAGAAGAAAAAACCGCCGCCGAGAATTTGATGGAGTAGAAGAAAATGTAGTCGTTAGAGAAAGCCGAAAAAGGTCTAGAAAGAAACCGAGGGCCAAAAAACAATTTCCGGCTTCAAAAGAGAGCATCTATGTGAGGTGGAGCAACATATAATAGAAGAAAGCCCGATATAGAAGAATNGGTAGTCATTAGAGAAAGCTGAAAAAGGTTTAGAAAGAAACCGAGATCCAAAAAACAATTTCCGGCTTCAAAAGAGAGCATCTATGTGAGGTGGAGAAACATATAATAGAAGAAAGACCGATAGAGAAGAATCAAATGTGGTGCCTTTTTCTAGTATGAGTAGCGGGTACGGGTGAAAGGTTACGAGCGAACTTCGGTGAGCTCCCACTTTGCACAAGTTATCACGATCGTGTTTGTGGAAGCTTCAAGTTATGCGGCTTGTGATCATGTCTTTAAATGCTCAATCGCGAGTGTGATTCACGTCTTCAATTGTGTCCAAACGCATCAAATGGTTACGATTGCAGCTTTGAATGCTTTGAAAGATTACGATTGCGTCTTCGAAATTTTCGAAATGTTACGATTGTGTCTTCGAACGCTTCAATTTCACCAGTTTACGAGCTTCATTATGTGGTCGAGGTGGGAAACACTAAAACTTCGGTCGTGAGTGGGGGGAAACCCGAATCTTATTGGCGTTGCCGCTTCGGGTTCACCAGCTTATAAGCCACCACATTAGGAAAGCTATTGAATCAACCACAAAATCCTCATGTTAGAAAGAGGAAATAAAAATTACCAACAATAGATAATACTAAAAATAGAAAATACTAAAAATATAAAATAATAAAAATAGAATATATCAAAAGTAAAATTTAGAATTTCCTAAAATTCCTTCAAAAATATCAAAATTAAATGAAAATTTTATTAGAAATTTTCATTTTCTAGATTTATGAAATTTATGGTCTAGTTTCTTAGGTGAATTTTAATCTTATTTTGGTGAACATACCTACTCGTGTGCTTTTAGAGTGAGTTCTTCAATTTTTTTAATAATTTATGTGAAATATTTCTTCTTGTATGGACATGAGATCTTGAATATGACTTTGGTGATATTTTCTCATAATTTTCTATTTTTATTCGTTATTTGCTCGTGTGATAGATATCTGATCAGGTTTTTAAATAGAAGTNACTTGAATATGATTTTGGTGATATTTTCTCTTAATTTTCTATTTTTATTCGTTATTTGCTCGTGTGATAGATATCTTTTCAGGTTCTTATATAGAAGTTTTTATTGTTGTGACGTGAATTTTTGTTGGCATTGAATTTTACATTCATTCTTATATTTCTTGCAGAATTTTGAAATTTGGCAACTTTTCTATTCTGTTTGGAATGAATCAAGTATTTTTTTTTCTTGTATTGCATCAAATGAATATAATATTTGTTTAAATTAAAAGTTAGGAAATTGTGAATTAAGGTATTTTGTGTATTTCTTTGTACAACTCATCACAAGCCTGCATTATTGAACTCTACTTTAAGTTGTCATGCATCATCATGGCTAATGTGTTTCTTATTNGAGATGATTTGATATAATTTATGTTATTTAAATGATTTTGGAGCATAGTTAATGTATATAGTCTTATTCCTGCATCTTAAAGAGCTTTTTTCTTGTATAATACACATGATTTTCATCTTAACAGTAAAGTTGACTTAAAACATCGCTCCTAATCTCCCTAGTGCTATTTATGTTCTTTTGTTGTGTTTAGGTTGCAGTTGTTGCCGTGTTTCTGTTCATGAAAGTTGTTGCCGTGTTTCTGTTCATGAAAGTTGTTGGTCTCCCTAGTTCCCTTCTAGGATTGTATCTGAGGATCGAGTGTTGCTTCGACTGTATCTCGCTCTCGAGGTGGTGATTATCTTACTTTTTTCTCTCGCCATAATCCCCACATCTCTCCTAACCGCCCCTTCATCGTTGCAGGCCACCCTGGACAGCTCTTGTTTGCTTTCAACCTTTCCAACCCCGCACTTCTCCCTTCCACCTTGCTGCTACCTTTCAAAACCAGAGTCCACCTTGTTGCCACCCCAGGACAGCAAAGTTATTGCATTTGTCTTCTTGTTCTGCCCCTTCCGCTTCACTGCCATCACCCTGGACCCCCTCAACCTACTGTTTTCCTTGTTGTCGAGCCCTCGACCTTCTTACCATTTCCTAGGAAAGCAAAGATCTGCGGTTCCATTGCCATATCCACCCACTCACTCCACTCGCCGCCACCTCGCCGCCACCTCGCCGGACCGCCAACAACCACTACCATCACCTTTGATTCACTCTACTCGTGTGTTGTGTCATGTTTTGTTATTTCTTATTTCAGTTGGTTGGTTGTAAGTTCCTATTTAATTTCAGTAATAATATTTACTTTCTCTATTGTTGTTGTGTTTAACTAAGGTATCACCCCTCTCACGTCTCTCAATCTCTATTGTAATTCCTCTGCATATGTAATCTCTCACCTTACTGTTGCATTTTATTTCTTGCCTTTATTGCTGTCTCCGCATCCATCATTATTAGATTCACATTCTTTATGTTTGTTTCTCACTGCTCCTGAAAATTTAAGGCTATTACTATGGTTTTGTGCTGATTACTTTGGGTCTCTCAACATTGGAGTGATCCGCATTGTCGCCACCATCAGATTTGCTGCTGCTTTTTTTTATAAACCATATGTAAAAAATGTAAAATTCTCATTAGTCCCTCCTCACTTTTGCAACCATATGATGATTAGATTAGGAGACTAGATGTTTTAGATTCAACTTATGGTAAGAAAGGTTATTGTATAAAAAATGTTTTTAATTTATTAGAATTAAATGAAAATATGACACTCGATAGCACGCAATGGAGAAAAAGGATTCTTGTAGCCGACCCCACTTATTTGGATAAAGTTTTGTTGTAGCTGTATTCTGAATGAACTTTGATAATCACCTATAAAGCACCCACCTATAGTTTAATGGGTAGACTTTTCTCATTATCCCGTTACTTATACTATAACCCTCTCAATTGGAATAACTTGAGCTTCGAAGTTTAGTGCAGGAAATATCAAGGAAAACTAAATCTGAGGTAAGTCAGTAAGGAAAGTTGTATAAAATGTGGATGCTTGAAACTGCACACCGTGCCTACCAACACAGTTTGTTGCATGGTGCTGAAAGCATGAACTTTCTGTTTACTTTTTTCCCGTCAATCCTTCTCAGAGTTGGAGTTAAGTATTAGGATAGTATTGCTTGTCAGTCTCANGTTATGAAGTCATGAATGAATTGTACACTAGCGTAACTCTTTCAATCTCATATTTCCTGTAGAAATCATAATTGCAACTTTTCAGATTATTAGAAAGTGAGCAGGTAAAGCTTATGTGGTTTTAAAGTTTTTTTTTCCCAAGCATAGTCTTTCATATTTTATAGCATATTTTCTATTTTCCATTTAAAAAAATGAAAGTATTTAGGTGTGCTGTTTTTTCTCATTTGCAGGTTGCATTGGAGATGTTCCTGTCATACTGGCTAAACCACAAACTTTTATGAATTTAAGTGGCGAGTCTGTAAGTATTAATATCTTACTAACATTTCTTTTTTAATGTCATTATATGCCTTATCTTAAAATATAATGTTTTATTGGAATTATTTATGAAGGTTGGATTACTTGTTTCATATTTCAAAATTCCACTGAATCAAGTACTCCTGGTATTTGCAATATTATCTTGATTTTCCTTTTTTCATCCAGTAGTCTAAGAAATTGTGGCTGGATTTATCTAATATGTGATTCTGTTCTAGATGTACGATGATCTAGATTTACCTTTTGCAACGTTGAGGCTATTACCAAAAGGTGGGCATGGAGGACAGAATGGGTAAGTTTCGGTTTCCCTTTGAATGTGTTTCTTTTTATGCTTGTGCTTGTTACCATCATACATTATTCTGTTTGGATAAAACTTATGCTGTTGCGAGTCTTTTAGCAACACCATGAAAATGTTGTACAATACTCATCATACTAGCAAAGGGCAATTCCGTATGGCTTGCCTTGGCAAATTATTGAAAATGAAATTTTTAGAATTCCTATATAAGTATATTCTAGAACACTTTGAAAGTGGGTTGAAAATTTAAAATCTTGCTTCTAATTAATGGTAATATCTTGCTGTAAATCATTTCATTTGTAATCTATCTAGTCGTTGACATCACTTTTGGTTGAGGTTTAGTCTCTCCTCTTTAAATAGCCTAGAATCTAGCCGTAGGACTTTCCTGTCGACTACTCCTAAAAAACTAGCAAAGGAGCCCTCCCCGTTAGAAATTTCGAGCTTTCCTTCGCTCGACTTGAAGTTCCGTATAGTAGTTTTGACCTCTAGCACCTAGTAGGTGGGGCTACTGTGAGGAAACTCAAGGAGAATCCCTATAGGATTGTTGGCCTTAGGATTGACTGTATGCGTTGATCTGACGCCGTCGTGCTCTTCGCCGTACTGTTTGATTGAGCTTGAGCCGAGTTTTTGACGTGGTCCGGGTCGCGACGCGGTTTTATCCCGATCGTCGATGAGGTTGCCTAAAAAACTCCGGTTGACGAAACGGACTGCGCCAACACGTCCGGAACGTCGATTTTGCCTAAGGGGGGACGTTCGTTTCATTCCGACGACGCAGTGAAAGATGTGTAATTTAGGTATAATAATAATAATATTATTATTATTATTTATAACCTAAATCTATCTCTTCCCTCCCCGCCTCATTCTCTCGAACCCGTGGGCCTGCCTCAGCCGTAGATTGGCTCATTCGGTTGCCTGGCCCGCTCCTTTGTGCCTTTGGAGGGATTCGTTCCCGCGTTCGCCTCTCGCATGCGAGACAAGTCTCGCAGACGCCCATCCCTCGTATCCTATCTTCTGCGTTCTGAGTTCGATATTCTCTGCCGTAGATCGTATCCTGTGTGAGGATCTAATCCTCTGCCTCTCTTGATCTCTCGAGCTATATGCGATCTCTTAATTATTCTTTCTCCTTTTCTGGTCTATATGAGGCTTTCGTTTGGTGCGTTTCAAAAGGCTGAAAATCTCTAAGGGAGGGAAAACTCTGGCATTTTCTTTTCTTACTTCTTTATCTTTCTGTGCTCGTGTTGGCTTCCTCTTACTGTTGGAGGAAGAGTTGAAGTTGGGGAGTGCCTTTAAAGTTTCTGTGTTGCTTTTTTTTTGCTTCAAGGAGGTACCTTATTCCCCCGTGTCTTGCCTCTCTTTTCGGTTTTCTCTCTGCTGAGCCATTGAGGATGGTTCTGTTGAATAGTACAACATGCTAGCCTAGTGTTGCACCTATATTTTGAAATATTTGTCACTTCAACATGTGAAAAATAGAAATCTGAGCATGTTCTAGGAGTTAGGTTTGATTACTTGCTTAAGGTGGTGAAAGTATAGCATGTTATTAGCTCTTCTCTTTTCTTTTTGTTCAAGGAAAATTGAAAATATTAAAATGAGGCTTTGAGATAATGTTAGTTACTCTTGCAAGCATGTTAGGACATGTATCATGAAGCCTCTCATTTATTCTAACCTAGCATGAGATATTGGAGAATTTTTTTGGCCTTTCATGCATGAGAAGGGCTTGACTTTGACATGTCACAGTTTCTTTTTGCTCAAAACGCATGCTATGAAGAAATTCACCTTGATTTGGAAGGTCTCTATACTTGTTCTTGCTTGAAACATATCGTGGCCTTGTATTTTGATGCTTTAAATGCATGTGGGTACCCTTTAACCCTTGAATGGCTTGGTATTCACCTTAGGGGTATGAGAAGTCAAGTTTTATTGAAGTTTGGTCTTTTTTGATTTTCGTTGAGGCTTTGGGGCTCCCTGCTGATTTTGAGGGGCTCGGTTTTGACCTCTGTTGGTGCTCGGTTTCATTATAAGGTGGCTGGGTGTAGATTTACTATTATGGTTTCATTTGTTAGCCTTCAAAGTTTGAGTTTGGTCTCTACTGGAGCTCGGTTCTCACCTTGGAAGGGTTGGAGGTTGGGTTCTGTTGAGACTTGACTTTTGGCTTTTGTTGAAGCTTTGTCCTAACTGCTCGAACTTTACTTAGGGCCTTGAAGGGTTCGGTTTGGCTTTGTTTGTGGGTTCGGTTTGCTGGCCTTAGCTCCTATTCGAGAGCCTGTTTTTGGTGTTTGTTCTTGCCCCTGCTCAAGAGCTGTGGGAGGGTGCGGTTTTATCTGTTTTAACCCCTGCTAGGGGCTCGGTTTTGGCATTTTATGAGCATTTTTGGCTTAAACGCGCGTACTGTGAAGAAATTTATTTTGAATTGGAAGAGTTTCATAGCTATTCTTGTTTGAAACATGTGGTAGCCCTATATTTTGATATTTTGAGGGAATGAAGATGTTTTCTAGCCTTTATTGTGGCCTTGGTTTGAGCCTTCGCTGCGGCTCGGTTTTACTCTGGTTGGGAGCTCGGTTTTGTCTCGTTCAGCCCCTGCCTGAGAGGTAGTTTGGGTTTGATTTTTGCTTGCCTTAGCCCCTACCCGAGAGGTAGTTTGGGTGTGGTTTTACTGGCTTTAGTTCCTACCCGAGTGCTATGTTTGTGCTTTATATTTGTCCCTGCTGAAAGGCTTGGTGGCTGTCCTGAGCTGTTTCCTATCCCTACTCGTGAGACATACTGAAGGCTCCTTAATTGGATTTAGTCATTCTTGTTGAACTTGAACTACTTGGATGATTGTTGGTGGATTAAATTAGTCATCTCAAAATGATGGTTATGTTTTGCACTCTCTTATGTATATCAAAGGTCCTCATTTAACTGATTTGGGTTGTCTTGGCCGTGAGCCTCTTTTGGCCCTGTTTCTTACCTTAGTCGTGAGGCTTTTTGTGCCTTGGGTTGCCTTGGCCGTGAGCCTCTTTTGACCCTGTTTGTTGCCTTGGCCATGAACCTCTTTTGTTCTTTGGGCTGACTTGGCCGTGAACCTCTTTTGTTCTTTGGACTGCCTTGACTGAAAGCCTTGGTGGCTGCCTCCTCTATTTTACTGACCCTGACCGTGAGCATTTATTTGGTTTTATTGGAAGGTTTTATGTTCATTTGATATATGAGGTTATTGGTTAATTTGGGAGTTGGGAAACCTTAATTTTGATATGGGTTCGGAAATGCTAGTGGTGGTTTCCATCAGGTCATTTTCCTTTTGGTTCGATTTATGAATTTTGGAAGATTCCCAAGTCCTATTTGGAAGAGTGTTCAGTTGAGTAAAATTGAGCCTATGAAAGATATTTTTGGAGGATTGACACCGATGTAGGGGAGGTCATTTGTAGGTGATCGTCGTGTCGGTTCGGGCTCGTTTTGACTCGTTCGAAACAGGATTTGGAAAGGGCACCCTCCTTGGGTTGATCCAATTCTAATAAAGCGAGAAAATGACACCCTTTTGGATTGATTCAAGGACATTGGGCCCTACTTTTTCAAGTATTTTCGTCATGAGTTTTGAGAACTGATTCATCCTCCGTCTTTTCGGTGTTTTAGGTGGATCAGTGTCTCCTCTCTCACCTCATTTTTGTTTTTTTTTTCCTTGCATCTTGGTTCGGTTTTTTATGCTTATGTCCGATACGTAAGTGTCAACGTATAGCCTTTTGCTATACGTGAAACCATCAAGCAAGGTCGCAAGTAAGTCGATTTTGTTTTGGAGTTTAGGGCGGTGATGACAAAGGCACACCGGTGGTAGAGCGGAATAATATTTCATCCCATGACATCGGGACACCCCCACGGACCCGGTGAACCGTAGGATGTAATATCATTGACCGACATAGGACTTGCGGGAGTTGACTCGTACCTTCTTAAGTTGGTAGTCCTACGCCCGACAGTATGATCGACTCGTGGACAACTACACTTTTTCAAAACTAATAAAAATAAATTTGTTAAGAACCGATACACATTTTTCAAATAAAAAAATATTTTTTTTTAACAAACAAAATTGATACAACCTACTTTTGTATGCTTGAAACCTATGTGCATACTAAAAATATAAATTTTAAATACATTTAAGAAAATTGGTTGTCCACCTATTGATTACCTGTTTGGGCCAAGGAGTACCCTCCTATGTTAGGTTCAGTAGTACACCATTCTAGTCGAGTGGCGGGCTTTATACATCCGAGTGACAGAGTAGCTTTCGACGACCCTCGAGTACAAATATATATATCTGAGCCTAGCCTTACCCGAGTGCTTGTGGTCCCCTCTTTTTAGAATTTCTCATATGTTTTATCAAAATTTTTGGACAAAGCACTCGTGGTCTTTTCTCAAGGGTTTTTTCGAGGTTTTGAGGATTTTATTTGAATTGTTACTCGTCAATTTTCTCGAGCTTTTCGTCATAAATTATTCGTTGATTTTTCTCGAATTTTCCATCGTGGGTCATTTACCGTACTTTCTCGAGTTTTCCGGGTGACGTTTCTTTTCTTCTTTTGCTTTCGTTTATATGATGCATTTCAGTCTGTTCTATTTGTACTTATTGCATCAACTACACCTAAGGAACAACGGATCTCCCAGGTATACATGTTTGCTTTGTGTTTACAACATGTTATTTTCTTGCAGTCACTTTCCTGCTGTACCTTTTACTTTTTTTTTACACCGCATGTTGTACTGTTCTTTTTCACTACATAATCTACTGTTGTCCTGTGTTACACTTTCTACAGTTGTTTTAGACACTGTACAACTTCAACATGCCTCTCATAAAATATTTAAAAAACTACAATCATAAGGCTGCCTCATTTGACATCATAACCTGACACCCTAGAAAAATTAAACTCGTCACGACAAGGAGCTTGGAGCTAGCATTGTAAACAGCACGACCATCTTCAATAGCATGTCTACACCAGTTAAATCCTAACTCGTCTTAGGATTCCGAGGTTGTCGTCTGTCACGACCTAAATCCTCATATCTTCCAGGCTATTTGTGTGATTGTTTCACACGAATGTAAGCCCTAAGTAAATAAAATTGGCAGGATAAAACATTTGAATATTTCTTCCTTGAAACTGAAGCCAAACCATAGAGCAGACTGAGAAGTCACCGAGGTTCTCCTTCGGATTTGTGGCATCCTCTAGTTCTTCTTTCTTTGGATTCTATAATAAATGTTTTAAGTTTGAACCATTCCCCTTTGCACACTATTTGTCCGATTTCGTTGAAAAGTTTTATCCTTTTGACCTCTTTGAAGATAATATTTTCTGATTTTTATCGAGAATTTTTTTAGGTGACTTCAATCATTTAAGACGTAATTAACTATAGGGGCTTGCCCTTATAGGAAGCTTTTCCGAACTCAACTTAATATAAACCCTATTTAATTATTCATATTAAATAGGGGAACTTGTCTGCAAATAAAACGGTTTCACAGACCAAACGGACGTAATATATTTCTTAATTTATCTGATCGAGCTTCTTCCTCAAGTCTTGTGCTTATCCTTCGGGATAGATACAAGATTTGAGGTATAGTGCACTTTCATTTAAACTATGAAAAATATGGGGTCAGTTTGATTTTATATTTTTTTAAATTTAAATCTATATGTAAATTAAAACGTCCTTCCGAAGCGGGCGACGAAATCTCGATTCCGGTGACCGATAGCTTCTTACGGGCAAATCCCCTAACCAAAATAGTGTCGACAGCTTCTGGCGACTCCACTGGGGATTTGCTTTTCTCTCCATTTTCAAATCAGAGAAATATTACTTTCACACATCGATAATGTGTCCATGCCTCTCTTGGACCAAATTACCATTCTTCTGTTGGCATGCTTTAGCATTTCTGTCTTGGGAAAGTATGGTTAACTCTTTGGACTTCAAGAGCGTCTGTTCAACCACCTTTGAACGGAGAGGTTCAGGAGGCCATTAATTACTTTTTAATCTTTGTGTGGGGTCGGACCCCAATAGGTGTGTTGGTGGACTAGTTCCGCCTGGTCATTATGCGTTGTAAAGTCGGTCCCGCACTGGGTCCTAAACTTTACTTTCCTTTTTGTGTCTTTTCGAGTTTGATTTGCTACTTTGCAAATTAAATCGAATTGTGTCGTGTTGTGCTAACTCTTTAATTTTCTTGATATTAATTAAATCTTCATACTTTTAGACTATTTTTTTACAAACATTTTAAAATCTTCACCAATTAAAATGAAAAATCTTACCAGGTTTACAGATCGATCTCTGTTAATTTGTAGTGCTCGCACTATGATTACGACACATTGTCCAAATAACTAATCCTAGGGTCTTCTTTTTGAAGTTTCTGCGATGGCGTGTCCGACGCTTACCTTTTCCTGCAACTTGTCGACGAGCCGTAGCGCCCGTAACATCGTTCCCACCATCAAGTTTGGGGCAGGATTCGAGAATCTCGATGTCATTCTCGGGAAAGCCCCATTCGTTATAGTGAAAGTCGCCACTCCAGAGGTTCAGGAACCGTCTGCTGAGTTTAACCTGAACTGCCTACGAGATTTTCCTTCTTACCAGGAGGGAAAGGCTACTGCCACAATGACGTCACAAAGCCTGTCTTTCCCGTTCCTGCTAAGGGAAAAGAGGTTATGATCGTCGATAATCCGACTAAGGAATTCACCGTCTCGCCGTCAGTGTTGAGATTGGGTCGAGTTTAAAGGTTGCGCCACTAACTCGGTCGCAAAGAAGAAACTGCAGTCGAAAAATTCGTAAGACTACTAAAGCTCAGATTTCTGAAGATATGACTGTTGATGAAATTCCTCATCAGGAGCAATCGGGATTGTTGGATACCTCTCCGCTTTTGCGAGGGAGTAGGTTCCATCCCTTAATGAACACCGAGGGGCACGAAAGTATCCGAAAGATTGCTGCTGCTTTACCGTCACCTCATGGACATGGTGAGAAGAGGAAGAAGTCTACTCCTATCACCAGAGTTAGTACAATGTTTCAGAGGCTAGCTGTCAAAAAGGGTTGTTTAGCCAGTGAATTGCTTAAGCGAATGGGATGTGCAGTATCCCCTCACATGAAGAGATAAGTACTAAAAGACGTCAGATCTGCTAGACGGTCTCAAACTCCAAATGAAAAATTACCTTCTCGCATTCCCGTCAAGTTCCGCTTGGGGAGCAGAGTTGATACTATCGCCGTCACTACTGATCCTACTGTCACTAGGTCCGCAGGCCGTCGACCAGTTAAGTCACGACTGGGTCCGAGAGTTCTATCAATTATCAGCCATAAAGATATTCCTAAAATTCCAAAGGAAAGGATAAACATGTTGCTTATTACTGTATCTGGTCTTCTCCATGGGGAGCACACATCTCTTCGACATGCCGATGTTTCTGTTGAGACACCCTGTCTCAAAGCATCACCGTCAAAGAAAAAGGTGTAGATACCCAAGGTTGTCGTACCGATACGGTTCAGCGAGCCTGTAAGACAGAATTATGGAATAAAGCAGGGATCTGAAGCATCCGACATGGTAACGGCAATTGCAAGTGAAGAAGATGCACAGGTAGAGGATGTCCAGCAGAGGCCTCCGGATCTCAAAGTGATACAAGGGTCAATAATTGAGGAAAAGGTCGAAAGGTTCAAAGCCGAGATTTCGTAACTAGCCCGAGGACAAGGAATTCCCGTTGATAATGAAAACGAAAACCCTGAGGACTACATCGAGGAAGATTGCATGGATATTAATGTCATCGAAATCAGGGCCGCTACATCTGCGTGCGACATCCAACCTCCTACCGAGGAAAACATCGTAAATGAGCTGCGTAGGGCTCTCTTCTTGAAGGATGAACAAATCAGCCAAATGGGGAAAAGGATGGAAGAGATGGCCGCCGCCATGACTGCTATGACTGCAGCCCAGGGACAATCTCAACCACAACAGTTAGCTTCTCCAGAAGTAAACCAACAGAAATCATACATATTACAGATGAAAGAAGAGAAGTTGCCTCAGCTAACAGAGATGATCAACAAAAGAGGGATTCTACCTAAAGCGTCATACCAGAAAAAGATTTTAAATAAATGGTCGAGCAAGTTCGGGAAGCCTTAGACCAATCTAGGGGTGATGCATTGGTTTTAAAGGGTAGACCCTACCCGGAGGAATTCAATACCGTACCATTTTCTAAGGGTTTTGTGACATTGAACTTTAAGATCTTTGATGAGACTGGAAATCTTAGACAACCCATAGCACATTTTCAAGCCAGTTGTGGCAATACAGGAGATAACGAAGCATTGCTTTGCTGCCAATTTGTCAGCAGTTTGTCAGGAATAGCATTCGATTGGTATGTCGAATTACCTAATGGATCAGTAAGGACATTTTTTGACTTAGAGCAGTTGTTCGTGAAAAGATTTGCTGGAACACAACATCACGTTTCTATTCGAAATCTCATGATAGAGAAACAAAGGCCTAACAAAACTCTAGTAGATTATATTTTGAGGTGGAGAAATCTTAGCATGAAGTGTGAACCTCAGCTACAGGAACATCATGCTGTTGAGATCCTACTCAAAAACATTCATTGGCCAATAGCTTTCATGCTTAAGGGACTCACCATCAAGTCTTTCGAGAAGCTGCTCAGCAAAGCCAACAATCTGCAAGAAGAAGCCAAGCATATGGATTCTCATGAGAAAGCTGAGAAATCCAGGACAACCAGGATATTCGAGAAGAAGTCCGAGTCAGTGACAATAGTTGACAAGGGAAAACAACTAATGAAGATATATGCAGAAAATTTGCATTAGGATTCACAGCCACCATCACAACATAACCAATAGGAGCGTACGCGATAGTATGGACAGTCTGCCCAGCAACCACGTCAGGGAGGATCATACGAAGCAGAGAATAAGAAGACATCCTTGGAAGAATGACAAAAAGTTGTGTATTCCTTCAAAGACGAAGCAGTACCCAAGATATTCAAAAGTCTAATGAAGAAATCTGAATTCAAGTTATCAGATCCAAAGAGGCCGCAGGAGGTCGATAATAAAGATCAGCCCAATTATTACCCGTATCGCAGAATGCTCGAACACACTATAGAGAATTGTTTCGTCTTCAAGGATTGGCTCGAAAGGAACCTTAAAGAAGGGAATATAATGATCCCGAAAGAGTATTTAAAATAACCTGAAAAAGGTGTTGTGAAAAACGACAGCAATAAAGCTAAAAATGGAATGAGAAAAAATTGCACGCGGAAAAAACATCAGAGCGACACAAATTTAAGTGGTTCGTCAAATTTGTCTACGTCCACGGAGCTGCAGAGGATTTATTTTTTCGAAGAATTACACCGTCGAGCGCCTCGACGTTTACAAGAAATTTTCTATTTTCTTTTCTCCCTTCCTCTCTCTCTCTCTCTTCCTCTCTCTTAGCTCTCAAGATGACTTAGCTTGACCTTGCTTGGCTTTAAACCAAAAGAGATTATTTATAAAAATCATGAGAGCGGCAGGTGAGAGGTAGGTGAGCGGTAGGTGGGTGTGGTAGGTGAGCGGTAAGTGATATAATTAATTAATAAGTTAATTAAATTCGGTGGACCGAATCTCCATATTACCTAACAATTCTCCCACTTGGAGACTGAGACACTGAATGCATCACCTACTAGCTGCATCATCTATTAGCTGTACCGGCCTTTTCCTCAAACATGATAACCTCCACCTCTGCAACTCAAAGCCCCTGTCTTCATGTCAGAAGACCAGCTGAAGTTGAGCACAACTTCAGCTTCTAACGAGTAACACCCTCAGTTGATATATCACCGTCAACTTAGCCTTGTACCTCCAAGCTCTTTCTTGGGTTACTCTTATATCTGCTTACAAATCCCACTGCATGAGTAATAATATCCTGCCCCTGTTGAAAGCTCTTTTCAACAAGTCCAGTCTTGTACCTCTTATTGCCACCAAACACAGTCTTCACCCGGTATACCTACTTGTTGTGCAATGACTTCTTCCTTGGTAGAAGTTCTGTCAACTCCCAAGCCTGATTCTCTGGCAGGGAATCCGTCTCCTTCTTCTTGGTCAGCTCTCACTTGCTCGAATTCTTATCTTGCAAGATTTCCACTTTTCAGAAAATTGACTTTTTTCTGCTTCCCCATAATGCACATCTGACTCATGTGTCATCGCCTGAGTAAGTCTGTAGTCATATATAGTGTATCAATTTACTTACTCCGAGTTAGTGCTAATGCTCCTTTGGTAACTTTCCAGGTGTTTTATGAGAACACTACCGAATGACCACCCTAATTGAGCTGCCCAACAAAGATGAGGTTTTTCTTCAACGCAGAAACGTGTCTGACCTTTTGCAAAGTCCATTTGCTCTTGTTAGGGAGTGTAATATCTTCTCCCATCCCCACCACGTCCAAAGCTTTTCTATCAGCCAGATATATCTTCTCAAAGTTACCTGCAACTTAATTTCGCATTAACTCCTGATGGGAATATGTATGGAAGGAAGCCCCTGAATCCAGTATCCAGTCATTTACAGAACTGTAAACTGCCAGAAATAATGCATCCTGTATTTCTTTAGTTACTACATTAGCGCCATCATTCTCCTTCTTCTTAGGATTTCTGCAAATCCTTTTTATGTGGCCAACATTGCCACAATTCCAGCAGATTGCCTGCTGACCTGAATTTGGTTTTGATCTTCTACGGTTTGAGTTTCTGTCTTGTATCTCTCACTGGAATCAACAATCAGTGCCGAACTCAAACCCGAGATCTCGCTAGAATCTTTCCTGCGCATCGCCTTAGCCAAAATCAAATACGAATATCATCATATTTCAACTTAGATTTACCTGCAGAACTGCTAACTGCCATTCTCATGACTTCCCAGCTCTTTGGCAATGATGCCAACAATATCAGCGCACGTATCTCATCATCAAAATAAATTTCAACAGACGACAACTGATTTGTGATAGTGTTGAAATCATTCAAGTGTTGAGCAACAGACACACCTTCCGTCATCTTCATGTTGAATACTTTTTCATTAGATGCACCTTGTTATTCGCCGATGACTTTTCATACATATCTGATAAAGCCGCCATGAGATCTGCAGTAGTCCTCTCCTTGATGACGTTGTGGGCAACCAATCTCGACAGGGTTAATCATATAACCCCCAGAACCTGTCGATCCAACAGATTCCATTTCGCTTCGTCCATTTTCCTGGTCGCTTTCCCAGTAACGGAAGATGAAGTTTCTTCCCATAGAGGTGGTTCTCTATCTGCATCCTCCAGTAAGCAAAATATGTGTCATTGAACTTCTCGATCCCCAATGTCATCACTTCGTCTCCGCCCATCGTTCATCCTTAGATTCAAACTAAAGCTCTGATACTAGTTGTTTTGAAAAACGAAGGCAATAAAACGAACAATAGAATGAGAAAAATTGCACGTAGAAAAAACACCAGAGTGACAGATTTACGTGGTTCGACAATTTTGCCTACGTCCACGGAGCTGCAGAGGATTTATTTCTTCGAGGAATTACACTGTCGAGCGCCTCGACGTTTACAAGAAATTCTCTATTTTCTTCTCTCCCTTACTCTCTTTCTCTCTCTTCCTCTCTTTCTCTCTCTTTCTCTTAGCCTCAAGATGACTTGGCCTGGCCTTGACTTTAAACCAAAAGAGACTATTTATAAAAACCATGAGAGCGGTAGATGGGAGGTAGGTGGGAGGTAGGTGAGCGTGGTAGGTGGGAGGTAGGTGAGATACTTAATTAAGAAGTTAATTAAATTCGGTGGACCGGGTCTTCACATTACCCAACAAAAAGTTCTGTAAATATGATTTCGGCTGAGCCAATCACTCAAATAGATCCGTACCCAGAAAGAGATGAATGGACTACAGTTCGGAATAAGTCATCTAAAAAGATATTGGATCAGATTCAGATCGCATCAGTTCAGACAAACATTCAGAGTCTACAACCTGTTCAACTAGAAGTAGAAGTTTCATCAGAGAAATTGCCACAACCTGAGAAGAAAGAAAAGAGCGACGTCACGAAGACTGATAGCGTGGGGGATAGGATAGGAGTTGCCTCTGCTAGATTAGTTGTCTCGGATTCAGACCATGTATGATTATCTTTTTGCTCTTCTGGGGTATTATGAATATAGTAATGATGATTTCGGCTACGTTTTAACTGTTTCTGGTGATAACGTAACTGATTTTGGTCACTCTAGCTTTGATCTCGATTCCCAAACCGATCCTCAAATCGTTCTTAAGTCCGATTAACCCATTAACCAGGGCGAAGAAAACATCGATTACACCGGTTACGACAGTCCGAGAAGTGAAGAACTGGTCCTTGAATGTAAAGGAATACTAATCGCCATCAACTGTGATTTTTCTGATTCAGAATCGACGCTTGAGGAGTCAAACATAGTGTCAGAAGAGATAATAGAGGTATATTTGAGAAGAGGAAAAGTGTTACCCTCAGAGACGACTCCAATGGAAAAAGGTAAGCAAGCGGTTACTCTGGATGAGCCACCTCCAGCGGTCGAAGAGACACATGCTCGAGGGGAAACTGAGAGCTCAGACAAAGTGGATTATAATGTACTAGCCCATCTCAGAAAGTTGCCAGCCAAACTAAGCATTTTCGATGCTCTGATCCTGTCAAAGGAGATGAGAGAATCTTTAATCAAGATCCTATTTGATCCGGAAATTTGCTTAGCACAGTTGGCTAACACATCCTCGGATGAGGTTTGTTCGTTGTAAGATCAGCCTGAGGTAACTTTCACAGATGAAGATTTGTTGCTTGGTACCGCCGACCACAATCGTCTGCTCTATATCTCCGTTAACATCGACCGATTTATACTATCCAGAGTTTTGGTAGATCCTGGAGCATCGCTTAACTTAATGGGTATACAAACATTTGCATATTTGGATATTGATACTCAGAAGCTTACAACCAATAAGATGATGTTAAGAGGATTCGACCAAAAGAGAGAGAGAGCCCTTGAATTAATTACATTACTTATGAAAGTTGGAGAGTTAGTAACAACCGCTGAATTCCATATCATCAGTGTCGAGACCTCTTTCAATGCTTTACTCGGTCGACTGTGGATACACGAGCATGACATGGTTCCGTCTTCCCTGCATCAATGTATTAAGTATTACAAGGAAAGACAAGAATATTGCATCAAGAGAGATCTACAACCATTTTCAATTCATGAAGTTGGCATTTATGAAGACGCCGCTTACTACTCACCTCTAAAGAAGACTGTCTTCTCTCGTGAAGTTGTGGCGAATGAAGTGGAAGATTCGGAGGAGTCACCAAGAAGGGGCCATTAAACTCTGTTTCGACAGTCCACTATCGTCTTTCCACAAGGAGGTGGTAGGGGTTCTTTTAGCCCATACACCCGAGATCGAGGCCGGGGATGTGGATGAGGAAGAGCCAATGTGATTGTTGAACGGATTAGGCCGACCATCAAAATTGATGATGAAGAGGATTCTGAAAATGAAATAATAATGACAAAGCAGAAGAAACCTCAGTACGAGATATCGTTAGAGGATGCAGAGAAAAGTGAATACGAGACAATGTATGATCGGATAAATCACTATGTAAACGCCATGACCCTTACTCTGGTCTTCCCTCAAAAGGTCGAGAGTTTAGAGGTCAATGAAGTCCGTAGCACTGGTTCAAAGCCGATCAAATTTTACCGTGCTTCTACTTCTACCAGTCTTGAAAATCATGTAAATTTTGATGAGAATTCTAATGAATTAATGGAATTACCTTTTGGTTACTTCTTGCATTGTGTACAAAAGGTAATTCAGTAGGGACATTTACCAAAACAGATGCTGAAAGATGAATTGCAACTTTGAAAAATTATGGAATGTTAGGAACTTTCCTAATTCGAAAGAGGGTCTCGGGTTTGGTACAGTCGGACCAGTCGATGATTCAGAATTTTGCATGGTTGTTACTAGTAAATCGGAAGAAGATTGTCTCGATGTGTAGGATGACTCTACCGATCAGCTAATAAAAAACGCTCCACTAGAATTTGAAGAGGAAATCAAGTCCACAGTTGATGAGTTGAAAGAAATCAACCTCGGGATTGAAGAGCAGCCCCGACCAACTTTTATAAGTTCTCTACTCAGCGAGGAAGAATCCACAGAACTAATAAAGTTATTGTTAGAATTTAAAGATTGTTTCGCATTGAGTTATGATGAAATGCTAGGACTGTCAGCAGAGGTTGCAGTTCACAAACTCGGGGTAGATAAAAATATAACCCAAATGAAATAAGCTCCAAGAAGAATGCGCCTCGAAATAGAGCAGCAAGTAATTGCCGAGGTGAAGAAACTAATAGATGCTAACTTCGTGCGGGAAGAGCAATATCCCACATAGTTAGCTAATATTGTTCTAGTTAAGAAGAAAAGTGGACAGATACGTATTTGTGTTGATTTCAGAGATCTAAATAAAACATGTCCAAAAGATGAATTCTCACTGCCAATACCAGAGATGATGGTGAACATCGCTTCGCCACACGAAATTTTTTCCTTCATGGATGGATCGTCAGGTTACAACCAAATCAAGATGGCTCTAGAAGTTGCAACCCTCAAAGCCTTCAGAACGTCTATCGGGATTTTCTGCCTCAACAGACTCGGAGCACAGAATATTGTCAAAGAGGTAAACACCGGATTGTGTGGTGCTCACCAGTCGGGACTAAAAATGAAAATGAAGATTAAAAGACTCGGATATTATTGGTCAGCAATGATGTCTTATTGCATGGACACAACCAGAAAGTGTCACCAGTGTCAAGTGCATGGGTTGGTCTCACACCAACCTTCGAATGTGCTACACCCAACCGTCGTTTCGTGGCCATTCGAATGTTAGGGCACAGACATAATAGGTTTGATAGACTCCCCATCCTCTAAGGGACACAATCTTATCCTCATATCTACGGATTACTTCTCTAAATGGGCAGAGGTAGTGCCGTTACGAGGGGTTACAGTACAACAGGTCCTCCAGTTTTTCAAAAGTTAGATTGTTTACCGTTTTGGTGTACCGCGCAGAGTAATCTCTGACAATGGGACAACGTTTAGAAGCACGAAGATCAACAACTTCGCCAGACGACACGAGATAGATTGGAGATATTCAACAATTTATTATCCCAGGGCAAATGACTTAGCCGAGACCTTCAACAAAACATTGATACAAATTTTGAAGAAAACACTAGAAATAAATAAAATGCATTGGCATAACAAATTATTAGAAGCTTTATGGGCCTACCAGACAACATTCAGAAATCCTACTCAGTGCACACCTTATGCTCTCGTATACGGGTTCGAAGTCGTGCTGCTGCTAGAAGTTCAGACACCGTCTCTCAGAGTCGCTGTCGCTAATCAGCTCACAACAGAGGAATTTGCAAAGCTTAGACTTGATGAATTAAAAAATCTCGAGGGAAAGCGACTAGAAGTACAACAATATTTAGAGCTTTACCAGGCGAGAATGATACAAACTCATGACAAGTTGGTCCGCTCAAGGATGTTCAAAGTTGGTGACCTCGTTCTAGTTCTCAAAAGACCTATTTTCGCACGTCGCAAGATAGGTGGGAAATTTGAGCCAACTTGGGAGGGACTATTTGTTGTGGAGAAAGCCTATTCAGGGGGAGCCTACCAGCTGGTGGATTTCCGGGGCGAAAGACACATGTTGCCGATCAAAGGATGATACTTGAAAATCTATTATGCAGCTTGACGTCCCTTGAACTGAAATTTAGAAATCTTGATTATTCTGGGTTATTTATTTGGCCAGAACATCTGTAACCGGGTTCAAAATTTTGTAATAAAATCAACCGCAATAAGATGAAAACTTTTGGAATTCCATGCTTAAATTTTCTTCTTTCTACTTTTAAGTTCAATATTTTGCTTAATAAAACAAAAAATAAATAAATGAACTCCTCACCGAAATAAACTAAAGTTTTCTCTAATAAAAGCTTTGTTTTGTTCTTGTTCATGCTAAGTTTCAGCACACTGATGTTTTTTCTGTCGTCTGCAGAAAAATGTTAGGTTAGAGGCTGATCTTCGCCTTTAATAATGGCTGGAACCTCGCACTCAATGAGGAGATGACACCACAGGGCGACACTGTTGATTTCAACATGGAATTTAACGAAGTCGGCATGAATTACTACGGTCCTCTGATGGTTGTCGTCGGCCCACAGGAAAAGGAGGGGTTGCCTTCACTACTCAGGTTCAGCAGTAGAAATAATGCTTCACTAAAAGGGAAAGAGGTGATGTGCAACAAGGTCCGATGGAGGGGCCCAACCGCCTGCCCTCCATGATAGCTACGCCAGCCAGAGGTCTATTCGCCACCAACGAAGAAAGAATGCCGAATGTGCCATTGCGAGGGACGATGCATAGAAACGCTAGCCGACACAAGCACAGGGCTCTCCTACGAGAGGAGAGAAGATGCCAGCTGGAGACAGAAAACCTGCTCACCCCTATTCCTGAGGGGCATGTTTATGAGCCAGGTATGAAAGAAACTTCTTCTAGCCTGCCCACTACAGATGATGAGTCCGGATTTATTCGAGCACCAGAAATACCACCAGGTTTCGATGCTCTCTGCGCAGGTTGCCCTACCTGCAACGTTGAAATACCCGCACAGGCATCAAGTATCGGAGCCTTCGTCGAGTGTCCGAACTGCAATGTCCTACACTTGGAGCATTACAGCACCTTGGAAGAATACGCATCTAATGAGGATAGACCTCAGATCGTTGATCGTCAAATGGAAAGAGCAGATGTCCCAGTGGGTACAGAAGCATATGTCCCATGGAGCACTGAGCCGTATGTCCCGATGGACGCCGAGTCATACATTCCATTAGAGGTTGAGCCAGCACTAGTTTGGGTTCCCGCCAACGTTGAAACGAGGGAATACCGCTGTCAGCCGCCCATCATCAGCACAACAGAATACTACAGAATGAGCAAAGTGAGCCAAAGAACTTTTGCATTCTACAAAGAAGTCCATGGAGAATTCATTAACATATTGGAAGGATTGGAGCTGTACACAAGTGTCTTTTTAGAAAGTGATGAACGGAGTATCCTTGACTGCATTTTTGATTTGAAGGACAGAGGTCGAGCAGACCTGCTCATGGAAAGAACTTACTCCGAGCCGAGGAAATGGATGCGGGGGAAGGGAAGAATCACGATACAATGCGGATGCTGCTACAACTTTACAACGGATAGACAAGGGAATCCTCCCGCGATCCTCAGATACGACCAGGTGGACCCACTACCGCCGATGATAAAGTAGATTATCAAAAGAATGATCCGATGGAATTTATTGCCAGCAAATTGCATACTCAACAGTTGTATCATTAACATATATGACGAAGGAGATTGCATAAATGAACTTGGTATCATATTTCCTAATTTAGTATCTGGAGTTTAAGTAGAGTTAACTAAGCTAATAAACATTAGTTTTTTAGTCCATTCACCTTCCTTCTGGGATTGATACTGGGGTTTTAAAAAAAATTATATATTACTTGAACGATACGTATATTTATCCTAAAAGGGTTATAAAAATGTATTCGTGAAAGTAGATAATTATATCTTATCTCTGGATTTCATTGTTTTAGATATGAAGGAAGATAAAGAAATACCTATCATTTTAGGGAGACATATTGTCATAGAACGAGCTATGATAGATGTGCAAAAAGATGAGTTAACCATGAAAATTAATGATCATGAAGTTATTATTAATGTGTTAAAGTCAATCAAATATCCAGCAAAATAAAATGATAATAAATGTTACAACAGAATGATGACTCTTGATTATTTAATTGATAACCATTTTCGAGAAAGCTTTGAATTCAAACAAAACAACAAGAACTGGAGGATGAGAATGAGACTTATTTTCGAGATAAATCAAATGAGATAAACACTGAGGATTAAATTATGTTCAGGAAATTTTTGAAAGTCTAGATGTTACTGAAAATAATAAACCTCTTATTTCGTCAATTGAAAACCTCTTGAACTTGAGATGAAAGTTCTCTCTACACATTTAAAGTATGGTTTTAAGGGACTCATCAACATTACCTGTTATAATATCCTCAGGCTTAACTGACGATTAGGAAGAGAAATTAATGAAAACTTTGAAAAATTAGAAGAAAGTCTTTGGATGGACATTAGCAAATATTAAAGGTATTAGCCCTTTTATTTGTAGGCATAGAATTTTAATGGAAGATAATTATAAACCTTGTGCAGATTCTCAAAGGAGGCTGAATCCAATAATGAAAGATGTTAAAAAGAAAATTTTAAAGTGATTGGATGCTGAAATTATTTATCTTATTTCTGACAGGACATAGGTTAGTCCAATTTATTGTGTTCCTAAGAAAGGAAGAGTGACTGTAGCTATTAATGAAAGGAATGAATCAATTCTAATAAGACAAGTCACTAAGTGGCAAATCTGTATTGATTATAGAAATTAAATCTCTCCACAAGGAAAGATCACTTTCCTTTACATTTTCTGGATCAAATGTTAGATTGGCTAGCTGGGCATCGTTTTTTCTGCTTTTTGGATGGATATTTGGGATATCACTAAATATCCATAACTCATAATGATCAAGAGAAGATGTTCATAAGTCCTTATGAGACTTTTGCTTTTAGAAGAATGCTCTTTGGTTTATCCAATGCACCTGCAACTTTTCATAGGTATATGATGTTCGTTTTTTTGCGATCTAATTGAGAAAGGAATTGAAGTTTTTATGAACGATTTCTCAGTTTTTGAGGCATCCTTTGATTCATGTTTGGATCATTTAACGAGAGTTCTAAAATGTTATGAAGAAACAAATTTAGTTCTTAATTGAAAAATACGTCAATTTATGGTCACAGGAATTGTTTTAGGACAAAATTTATAAAAATGAAATGAAAGTAGATTCAGCATAAAACAAGTCATTGCTGAACTATCACCTCCTACTACGGTGAGAGTTAGAAGTTTTCTAGGACATACTGGATTCTACGTACATTATATTAATGGCTTTTCTAAAATTGTTAAGTCTTGGTGCCGTTTTTTAGAAAAAAAATACGATTATTGATTTTTAAGAGGAATGCCTAAGTGCATTTACTTTATTAAAAAAATTAATCACTTCACCTATTACTGTTTCACTTGATTGGGAAAAACCATTTGAGTTAATTATGATACGAGTGATTATGCTATTGGGGCAGTATTAGGACAAAAATATGATAAAACTTTTAAAGTTGTATATTATGTCAGTAAAACTCTCAATGAAACTAAAATAAATTATACTATTGCTGAGAAAGAATTATTAACAGTGGTATATGCATTTCATAAATTCAAGTCCTATTTAATTAAAACTAAATGTGTTGTGCATATCGATCACTCTGTTATTAAATATCTGATATTCAATATCTGATGCTGAAAAAAGATGTAAAACCAAGTTTAATTAAATGAGACTTTCTGATGTAGAAGTTTGATTTTCAAGTTAGTAGATAAGAGAAACTGATAATCAAATTGTCGATTATTTGTCAAGCTGAAAAAAAAAACTATGGTGATTATTATATTAAAATGAATGAAAATTTTCCTGATGAATAAATATATGCTGTTACTGAGTGCTATGTTCCGTGGTATGCCGATATAGTTAACTATATAGTTAGTAATATTTTATCCTACGGATTAACAAACCACCAAAAGAAGTTCATTCATGATGTGAGATTTTGCTTTTGGGATGACTTTTATTTATATAAAAGATGTAAGGATCAAATTATTCGAAGGTATGTACCAATTGAAGAAAATAAGAAAATTATTTAAAAATATCATGAATTTGATTTTGGGAAACATTTTAGGATAGATAGAACTACATTTAAAATTCTAAAATCTGGATTTTATTGATCTATTTTATTTAGGGATATTAATATTTATGTGAGAACTTATGGTAGATGTTAGAGAGTAGGTAATGTTTATAAGAGAAATGAAATGCTTCTAAATTTTACTTTGAATGACTAAATTTTTTATGTATGAGGATTGAATTTTATGGAACCATTTATACCATCTTTTGGAAATATATATATTCTAATTGTTGTGGATTATATTTTAAAATGGATTGAAGCTGTTGCTTTATCCCATTATGATGCTCAAAGTCTTGTAAAATTTTTAAAGATAATATTTTTACCAGATTAAGAATACCAAGGTGATCATTATAGATGGGAGAAATCATTTTAAGAACTTTAGAATTGAAACATTAACTATGAAATATACAATTAAACATCAAATTACCACAACTTATCACCCTCAAGCCAGTTGTTTAGCAGAAGTATCCAATCATGAAGTTAAAGAAATACTAGAAAAGACTGTAAATTCTAATAGGAAATATTAGTCTGTTAGACTTGATTATGCATTATAGACTTATAGGACTGCTTATAAAACTCCTATAGGAATGTCGTCATATAAACTCATATTTGGAAAAACTTGCCACTTGTCAGTCGAATTAGAACATAAAACTTATTGAACAACTAAATAATTTAATTATAATCTGAAAGATACTGGTGAAAAATAATTATTGAAATTAAATGTGCTCAATGAAATTGGAAATGAATCTTATGAGAATGCAAGAATTTATAAGGAAAAGTTGAAAATCTAGCATGATCGAAAGATTTTAAGAAAATATTTTGAGCCTAGATAAGAAGTTTTACTTTATAATACAAGATTGAAATTATTTTCTGAATAAATTTAAGTCCAGGTCGTCGGGTCATTTATTGTAATAAAAGTTTATGCTTATGGTAATGTGGATATTAAATATTCGAAAGATAAAAAAATGATTAAACTAAACGGATACAGATTGAAACCTTACATTTGTTCAAAGAAGCCTTTATATGATGAAGTCGTAATGTTGGGTCACCCAGAGTAAAACATTGGATACGTCGGGTTGACGACGTTAAACCAAAGATTTTGTGGGAGACAACTCATAATTATCTGTGTAGATCGATTATTGTTGTTATACGGATCATGTGATGTAGTACTGAGACCTACAAGATGTAAGGAGGCACAAAAGATTAATTTGATGATCAAAACGAGATTGCAACGAGAAAATTGGACGCAAGGAGAATTAGTGTACATTCAGGCACTGACGCCTAGGTGTTGAAACTTGGCGCCTATGCGCCAGTTT
Source organism: Phalaenopsis hybrid cultivar (assembly GCA_002079205.1). Classification (NCBI taxonomy): domain Eukaryota; kingdom Viridiplantae; phylum Streptophyta; class Magnoliopsida; order Asparagales; family Orchidaceae; genus Phalaenopsis; species Phalaenopsis hybrid cultivar. Next base: position 74,988 of record JXCR01129111.1, read on the forward strand.
TACAGATGGTCCGACGCCTTTACGCAAAGGTTGAAAAACGTGGTAAAACTACCCCTAGACAGTTTGAACCCACCTCTTTCTATTAAAACCATCTTAACATTTCCTAAGGGACCTGGAACTTCATAATCTAGGCGTGAGAAAGCACATTTGGAGAAGGAAGTTGGTATTAGATTCATTTTCTTTGTTCTAATGGAGAGTAAAAGCGATGATTGGGCTGATGGAAAGAAGCTCATGCACAAGGACGCCTAAATATGCTTCAACGGGTTCCTTGCGCTTAGCTTGGAAGGAATTACAAATAAATTCATGAAGATTGAGAAGGAGATTGAGAATCTGCATTCCAAATTGAGCGACATCTTTTACCAATTCGAACATTTGGATTGACAATTCAAACTTCAGTTTAATCATTTGGCATATTTCCAGGAGGCGCTGATAAAGATGTATCAGGATAATAATTGGATTGGAGAGAAGTTTGTGGAAAAATTTCCTCATGCTCGTTTTACAACCTGTTCGTGCACCATCTGAGGAATGAACAGGTAGATGATAACAACGTTCGTAATTGTTACTAGTCAAGAGTTTGAGTGAGAAATATGATGTTTAGGTGTTGTGCCGACTTTTATCTATAGGTGTATTTTGTCCGCATGATTGATGTTGATGTTATGTTCATTATATCAAATTTACTTTACGAATTGTTGTCCGTTGTATTGAAACTTTGTTTGTGTGAATGAAATTGTACTAAGATTGTGAAGCAATTTATTCTGTTAGTATGTTTGGATCATTTGACTTGTTGCATTTTGGATGTTAAACTTATCCAAATGGAAGTTTGGAGATGTTATGAAGATGATTAATTAGTAGAATGATGTTAAATCGATGTAATTAGAGCTCAGAGACCTTATATTTGTTGTGCTTACACTTAAAAAAAAATCTAAATTTGCAAAAATTGGGTATGGCGCATAGACACCAGAATCTGGCGCCTAAGCGCCAGCTTATTGCGAAGCAGGGCGCGTAAGTGTCGAAGCTAGTGCCTAGGCTCCGGACCGGCTGAATCGTCGGTTCAGTTCACAAATTCGTGAATCAAACTAGTTTGGCACCATTTTTATCACCGAAGTTTCATCTTCTTCCTCCCATTCGCACATTAGACCTCCGAGGGCTTCTCTTTGTTTGCGAAATTTGAAGTTTTGGAGCCTATAATCTTTGGATTTCTTCTTCTCTAAGTAAGATCTACACTTTGGCTTAAAAAAATTGTTGCTCCACGATAGATTTCTTTTACATTTGAAAAATACCAAAAATATGAAAAATTTGAGAAAAATAGTGAAAATTCATAGTAAAAGAGTTTATTTGCTTAGAATTTACTTGTAGGAGCTTTAAAACTTTTATTTGAAATTTATTTTTACTAGATTTTTGTGATGGCTCTTAAAACAACGAGAGGAAAGGGGAAAGAAATTTTCGACAATGTAAAATTTGTAAATTCAATGTGCAAGATCAATATAATGAATTTCTATTGTCAAGAAAGTTAATTGTGGAGCGAAGTTTTTTGAGTCTTATCGATGTAGAAAATTTGATTGTTGCTCGATGCTAAGAAGGTTCTGCTACTTTACTGTTGTAGCAGTTATTTCTGTGGTGCGAGAGTTTTATGCTAATTTGCTTGAAGTACCGGAGGAGGAAGTATTTGTTCGAGGGAGGAAACTTGAGCTCACCCCCGAGAGGATTAATATTTCATATGATTTGTCTCCTGCTTTAGATTGCTTCTATTTGAGCCTTCCGAGTCAGAGCTGGATGAAATCATTGCATTTCTTACAGATGGGTGTGGATCATGGAAAATTAAGAACGAGCATAAGGTAACTATTTACTTTTCTATATCAATGCCCCATCTAAAGCTTGGCATTACTTTATCTCTGCTCGACTTCTTTCTACAAACCCTTTGAGCGAAGTGACTTGTGAGAGCCATTTTGAACTATTGCATTTAAAAGATGAAACTCATTGACGTTTGTTCTCTCATATACAAGGCTATTTACACTTCCGCTAGAGGTTTGGGCAACCCTTCCTTCCCTTATCTTTACTATCTACAAACATTCTGAGGTTAACTATAAGTTGTGGGAAGAGTTACTGCAGCCACTAAAGCCTATAGTAAGGGCTAATGTGGACTTATATGGAAGATCTCAGGTTAGAGCTTCTGATATTCCATCTACTTCAACTTTGAGATCTTCTATCTTGGGTACTACTCGGTCACCTTTAAGTTTGGAAACTTTGATGGAACAGTTGCAGATACAGCAAAGTGATATACTATCTGTACAGTGTCAGCTTCGAGGGAATGAACATCACGGGATAACATGGGGCAATATATAAGAAAAAAAAGTGATTATGAAACTAGCTTCAACACTTCCTTAGTGAGCTTTTTAAGATGTGATCACAGTATTGAGTTTCCTGAGTATCCTCATTATCCTCCATTTGAGTGTCGAAAGTCTATGGATGAGGATTATGACTGGGATGATGATAATGATGATTAGGAGTAGTGATTTCTATGTCTCTATTTACTTTTTCCTTCTCATGGATGCTCTTTAGTTATTTTGATTGTACCAGACATTGTGATAGTTATGTGCATAATTGTTGTGCCTTTTGGACTTTTTAGTTTTCATAGCACTACTGAGTTCCTTTTACTCCATATATATATATATATAT
>JXCR01129111.1:77696-107120 GCA_002079205.1 Phalaenopsis hybrid cultivar
TAGTAGTTTTTTACTTTGTACTTTTCATGCTAAACCTGTTTAATTTAGATTTATTTACGGCTACACACGCATTTTTACTTTTTGGCACTTGTATGATTTTCATGTTTAGAACCCTGTTAGTACATAATTTGTAAATTTTTCTCTCTTCATACTTGTTTTGTATTGTTTTGTTTTGAATTATTTAAAAATTCATGTTTGGGGGAAGGAAAAATACTTTGTAAAATTAAACTTTATTTGTCTTCAATATACTATAGTTAAAAATTATTTTTAATATAACATATGGTATGTGGTGTTATTTTTAGAAAACAATATTTTTAATTCTATAAATGTTATAGTAACTAAGTAAAAAATTTTAGTAATAAAAGGGCAAGTCCAGAGTTAAGATATTTAATATGAANAACTATATTTAAAAATTATTTTTAATATAACATATGGTATGTGGTGTTATTTTTAGAAAACTATATTTTTAATTGTATAAATGTTATGGTAACTAAGTAAAAAGTTTTAGTAATAGAAGGGCAAGTCCAGAGTTAAGATATTTAATATGAAAGTTTAAGAATATGCTTTTACTACCCAGAGTAGAAAATTGTATTCTTGAAACACTAAGGATCTTAGATTTACACATTAAAAAAAATTTTGAGTCTCTATGAAAAATCTTTTTATACTAATACACATTATCAGGTATACAAATGTAAGAAGTTTTTAACTTTAGGAATATGATAGTTAAGTTCAAAATCATTAAAGACTATCCAGATATAGTAATCCTCACATAGAAAGAAAAGAAAAAAAAATGATTGAAAACGATCCTAAAAGAAATAGAAAAAAAATCAAAACAGAAAGAAAAGTAAACAGAAAAATATGTGAGAAGTTTGAGAAAATGTCTAATTAAAAATTAACTTCACTTGAATTATCTTAAAGGAAGAAACTTACACTTGTGAGCTTATTCTAAATTTTAATGTATTATTTAAATATTTATTAGTAAGAGTTCTCATATAATTTTTTCTTTTAATTCTTCTAAGATTTCTAAGTTTGAAAANGTTAAATCTTTATTAGTAAGAGTTCTCATATATTTTTTTCTTTTAATTCATTTAAGATTTCTAAGTTTGACAAATTACATATATTTCTGAAATGAATAGTAAATCATCTTAACTTAAGTTACACCTTAGTTTTATCCCGAGTTAATAAATTTTTTTCTAAAGTTTCACTATTACATTTACGGGGCAGGAATATGGTAATCTTTAATGAAATCTACTACCATAAGTTAAAATATTTTATTTTACAAAATAGATGAGTTACTTGAGAACAAGTAATGGTTAAGTTTGGGGAAATTGATATTCCTTAAAATTACCTACTTTTATATGTATATTTTCTGCTCATTTTTAAGGATATTACGATTTAATGAAAGATATTTTGTGTGTTTTTTATTTCGGATACAAGAAATGAAGTTTAAAATAAAAAAAGCAAAATAATGTCAAATGAAGCTAAGGAATAAAAATTAACTTGGTGCCTAGGCGCCAGATCCTGGCGCTTAGGCGTCAGATAGTTAATTGAGGTTTCTAGAAGGCTGCCGCTTAGGCGCCAAAGTTGTGCGCTAGAAACGGTTTAGATCTTTTGACATTGAATTTGAACAAATTTTGAAGAGGTGTTTGAAGTGACTCTTGATGATTTTGAGAGCTCTATTTAATACTGTCATTAGTTAGTCGAAAAAGATACTTTTGGTGAGAGCTTTGGTGAGAGCTCGGGTGGTGTCTTGAGTCTTACCGTGTGGCTTGTGGGTTTGTGCTTGAGTCTTTTTAGAGTCTGTTTTTGTTTGTTTATTGGAGAAAGAAGACAACAAAGGAACTCCAAAGGATTTGGTTGGGGAGAAATTTAAGATAAGTATCTTGAATTTTTATTTAAGCTTTGTCTTGTTGTATAAACTTGAAGTTTAATATAAATCATGTTTAGTTGTGTTATCCCTATGAATTCTGAGTAGTTTTTCTTTTCTTTTTTCTTGCAATAACAAGTAATCATGTGTGATATTAGAATGGTTTAAAGATTTCTTTTTATTCAAAATTGTGATGGTATTTTCACCGGTTCTTAATTTACTCTCCAAACTGGTCATTTGTAATGTTAAAATCCGTTGTAAAACATAATGATCATGAAGGGCTATGATTTCACATGATTAGTGAATACCACATTAACCCTTATGATGGGAGGAGAATTGGCCAGGGGGAGTGCAAATATATATGGAGATAAATTTTGATGGACATATAATTATTGATTCTATAGTGACAGGCTAGAGCCTTTACCAATTTGATCTAGAGTTGAAACTTGAAGCTTGACTAGTCCTATAGAGAGTACAAATTAGGTAATCTGGAAGTGACAGACTAGAATGTACCCAACATAACCATATCAATCAAGAACTTACTTAAGGTTAGTCAATATTCTTTATGCACTCAGAAGAGGGTAAAGAATAGGTATGCTTCTATTTGACACAAAACTACATTTTAATTTTTAAATATTTGATTCATACACTAATTATTATTTCTTTGCAAGGGGAAAAAACTTTTACATAATTTGAACTCTTCTTTATTAAACTAGTTTAGAATCTTTGCATTTACCTTTAACTTTGAAATAAAATTTGTAGGAATTTTGTAACTTTGTTTTACACCTGAAGTTGGTATCATATTTTCTAAATTAGTGTTTGGAGTTTAAGTAGAGTTAACTAAGTTGATAAACAGTAGTTTCTCAGTCCATTCACCTTTCCTATGGGATCAATACAGTGGTTTTAAAGAAAATTATATATTACTTGAAACGATATGTATACTTGCGTAGTACCATTAGTGTGTAAACTATTAATTAAACTCTGAACTATATAACATATTTATTATACACACTTGACGCTAAAATATATTGGTTCAAATTTTTGGCTATCTTTTGAAAACTAATATCTGTGTAATTGCGGCTCGGGTCAGTTATCTTGTGTTGTGCAACTCTATGTATTTTGATTTTAGAAGTTGACTGTTGTTTTAGTTATGTTGCACTACTTTGGATGTGATGTTAGCTTTTATGTTTTAGATGTTTGGGGATTGTTTCATTAATTTAGCACATCTCAGATGTTGGATTTATTACATCTGCTATTATTATCACTTAACAAGAATTGAACTTTAGTTTATGTTTTAACTGCATAATTATTTGTTCGTGTGAAGTCCATGAATTTTGAAGATAAAATTTTTATATGAAGGGGAGATTGTAATAATCAGAAAAGAAATAATACATAATGAATTAACAAAAAAGACAATTTTATGGGTTAGTGTTGATTCATAGAGTTTAACTATCTTGACGTCTTCTCAGACGAGGGCCCCATTTGAAGCATATAAATGAATTGGATGAGCAAACGAGAACATGAGCCAAATGATAAGAAAGAGTAGGGATCACATCTTTCTCTTGAGATTCGATGCAGAGCAACAAAACTCGGTGAAGGAAGAAGGAATAGTGCTTGTGTTTGTGTAGAAGTATCAGGCTATCCCAATGTTAAAAGGACTTGTTGCTTGTGCCTTGCATCACAACCAGAAGTGACGCGGCTTCGATTTTAAAAAAGGGAGGTGAAGGTTAGCGTACTGAGGTTGGAGGTGTTTTATGCGAGGATGACATGACTGACTTCATGTAGTAGCCATCTTGTGATGTAGCCTAGCGATATTGAGGTGTTGAGGCTGTGTATGAAAGAAAGAAGATGAAAGCAGCCTTATGTGCAATGGACAAGGGTCGTGCTGCTCTCGCCCTAGCCGAATTGAGGGGAAGGGAAGTTGTGTTGTGCTGTAGTTGAGCGAAGGAAGAAAGGGAAAGAGAAAGGAGTCAAGGCTTCATTTGCGTTTTATCCTGTGTGAGGAAGAGATAGGAAAAGCAAATGGAGGTCGAGCAGTCGTGACTGCCACAAGTCCACTCGCGAGGTGCAATGTCGAGAAGAGAAGAGAGTAGTTTTTGTGGGGAGAAAAGGTGCCTACTGAGCAACTTTGCTTGTGGGAAAAGGGAGCCAGATGTGTACTGAGTTTCAAACTGAGCCCGTCCATGCAAAATTTTGGTATGGGAAGGCTGAACCAAACATTTATATGGAGCTAAGAGTTTCTTTTATGGGATTTATGTCTTAATTATATAAATCAATTTAATGAAAAATGTTATTAAGTTAATATTAAATATTATGAATTAAAATTAGTGATATTAAATAGACGAGCAACTGTGAGAAATCGGGATTGGTCTTTTAGAAATAAAAAAAATGATTAATTAAAGGTAAGTTAGGGTTTAAGGCTATTTGGATCTTTAATTATATTAATTGAATTACATTTAAATCATTAATATTGATTTTATTTTGTTAATCAAAATCATAAAGTAGAACACTGTCATTGTCGGGTCTCAAGCTCCGGATGCGAAAAGTGAAGGGTTACGCTAGGTAGTTGATAGCCAATGTAAAATTTATTGAAAAAATCATGACATAAATCCTTTAAACTCTTGTGTAATTGCTAGGATACCCTATGGAATCGACACGCTGTATGACTTGAATACATTTAAAAGTGTGTGAGGGCCACTACACGACACCCGGGTGTAGTGTTAAATAAGCAAGAGTTCCCACCTTACGGGCAGATGCAGATAAAAAATTTAGTTCATAAAACTAATATTAAGATAGAATCTTGGAATATAGGTACTCATAGGTAAATTAATGAAATTTGTTGATTTTATGGTTCATAGGAAGATAAATATCATATGTATTCAAGAAATTAATAGGGTTGGCAAAAAGGCTAAGAAGATTTGTTATTCTGGTAGAAGTCACGTTAAAAATTGTCCAGTTGCAATTACAGATAAATTTCCGAAAGATAATGCTGTAAAAATTAATAAAATTGGAGATAGAATTATAACCCTAAAAATTCTTTTTGATATTAAGATTTTTAATGTTATAAATACTTATGCTCCTCAAGTAGGTTTAGATATAGGTTCAAAAGAAAAATTCTGAAATGACTTAATAAATTAATACAAATTATACATTTTTAAGAAAGAATTTTTATTGGAGATTTAAATGGGCATGTTGGTAGACTTGTGGAAGATTTTAAAAATATTCATGGTGGTTACAATTTCGGAGTGAATAATGAATAAGGTAATATCATATTTGATTTTACTTTAGCATATAATTTTGTTATTGCTAATACTTTATTTAAGAAAAGAGATGAACATATTATTACGTATAACAATGGATCTAATAAAACACAAACTGATTATTTTCTTATGAGGAAAAGTGATTGTTGAGAGTGTAAAGATTGTAAGGTAATTCCAAGTGAATATGTAAGTACTTAACATCAATTAATAATTATGGGTTTTAAGAAGAGTTGTAATATAAAAAATATAAGAAAGCATTGTCATATAATTAGATTAAAACGCCTAAAACACAAATAAATAATTTTTATGAGTAAATTTTAATATTTCAAAATTTGGGATATTCATGAAAAATTGAATTCTATATGGGATAAAGTAGTAAACACTGTTAAACAAGTGACAAAAATATACTTGGAGAATTAAAATGAAAAGTTTTTAATATATTAAAATTGCTGGTGGTGGAATAATAATGTGTAAGAAAAGATAAATTATAAGAAGTCATAAAAATTGATTTAAAAGTAGAAGCATAGAGAACTATGAAAAATATAAGGTAATCTGTAAGGCGTTTAAGAAAACATTTGTGACGTTAAAAATTTTTCTTTTAATTACTTTATATTGAATTAGATACTAAAGAGATTGAAAATATATGGATAAACTAGCGAAACAAAAGGAAAAAAAAAGTAAGGATTTAATTTAAGTAAAGTGTATTAAAGATGAAAATCAAAGAGTGTTTTTCTCGGAGAAAAATATTCAACATAGGTGGGTGAGATGTTTTGATACTTTTCAATGAAGTTTTTGAAAATACAATTGACCCTAGTGATATTATTATCGTTAATAATAATAAAACGTTTTATTTTTACCGTGCATTAATAAAAAAGAAGAAGATGAAACTTTAAAGAAAAACGAGGGTGAAAAATCAGTAGGACTTGATGATATATCTCAATTGAAGTGTGAAAATATTTAGGAGATTTGAGAGTTTCTTGGCTTACTAAACTCTTTAATAATTTATAAACTAAAAGTATGCTTAAGAAGTATAGGAATAATATTTTGCTCCCCATCTTTAAAAATAAAGGGGACGCACAAGAGTGTACAATTTATAGAGCAATTAAGTTGATTTGTCATTCTTTAAAATTATGGGAGATGGAAATTGAACGTATGTTATGACATGATACAAAGATTTCTCATAAGCAGTTTGGATTTATGTTGTTCAGGTCTACTATGGAAGCTATACATTTATTGGGAGGTTTGATGGAGAAGTACAAGGAAAATAAGGAGGATCTACATATGATTTTTATTGATTTAGAAAAAGCTTATGATAAAATTCCAAGAAAGTTTTTTGGAGAGTTCTAGAAAAGAGATGTGTTGATGTGACTTATATTCAAGTCATTAAAGACATTTATACTAGAGCTGTTATGTTCGAACAGAAGGGGGATTGACCAAATATTTTGCTATTTCAGTTGGATTACATCAGGGATTGGCTTTAAACTCATATCTTTTTACTTACGTTATTGATGCTCTTTCTGGACATTTACAGGAGGATGTATCTTGGTGTATGCTTTTCACTGATGGCACATTCTTGTGGATAAGTCTAGAGAAAGAGTTCAGGAAAAACTTGAATTATGCAGGTCTACATAAGATTCTGAAGGTCTTCATATAAATAGATCTAAAAATGAATACATTGAATTTAATTTTAGTAATAGTAGCCCTTGTGACAGAGTTGTACCTATGGATGATTAGATTATTAAATGATGTGATTGTTTTAGATATCTTGGGTATATTGTTCAAAGTGATGGCGATATTGATGAGGATGTTATTAATAGAATTCAATTTGGTTGGTTCAAATGGATGAATGCATCAGGTTTATTTTCTGATAAAAAAGTACTGCTTAGATTTAAAGTTAAATTTTAAAAGATGGTGGTGAGACCTGCAATGCTCTATGACTTAGAATGTTGGCCTTTAAAAGAGAAGCATAAACCATACTTAAGTGTTGCTAGGATGAGAATGCTTAGGTGGATGAGTGGCTTGACGCAGAGACAAAATGCAAAATGAATATATTCGTGATAGGGTTGGTGTAGCTCTAGTGGCAGACAATGTTAGAGACAGCCGACTTAGATGGTTTGGTCACATTAAACGCCGACCATTTGATATACTTGTTAGGAAAATAAATCTTTTAGATTCCACTTATGTTAAGAAAGGCGGGGATAGACCTAAAAGACTTGGGCGTATTGTATAAAAAATGATCTTAATCTGTTGGACTTAAATGAAAATATGTGACTCAATATTACACAATGGAGAAAAAAGATATATGTGGCCGACATCACTTAGTGGGATAAAGACTTGTTTTTGCTGTTAATTAAAATGGTAAAGCAACAAGGAAGAATTAACATAGTATATGAGGGAACAAAATAAGATCTAAAAAGAATTGTTGACTTTGCAGTAATATTTTGAAGTTATAAATATAATTACCTTAATTAATCCTTAATTGTGCCATTAATCACGCACGATTATTATTCCCAACTGATATTCACGCCGTTTTATTTGTTGGTTTCGATTGAATGGATTCTTCAGAGTGTTGAAAATCCTACTCCCTTTCTCGGTTTTGCTAAGCAAGAAGGATCTCGTGACCCTTGCAACAATGCTGGGGTGAATAGAGTGTGTGCCGCCACTTGAGAGCCGTAGGTTGCGGTTTAGGCTTTGTGAGTGAATCCATAGGCACTAAACTTTCTTTCATACTATTCTAGATATTTGTTTCCTTCCTTTTGCTTTTGTTTTGATATTTTCCTCGAATCATTTTAATTTTTCATTTTTGATTGTCGTAGCAGGCGTCGAACTTGTGTCAGAAATGTCAAATTTGGTATGTGAGCTTCTGTATGGGTTTTAACACAAAATGAGTGTGGAGGAAGGGAGGATTGAGGTGGTAAGAAGAAGGAAGAAAATAGGCAATATCGTAAAGTCAAATTTATGTCGGGAAACTCGTGTGAGGTATGTTTTGACATTTAAGGCATGTCTTGAGTTAATACACGTTTTGAACCAATTTTCATGAAACCGTAAGTTGCTTAAGGATTTCGGGTTGTTTATACAAGTTGATAAGATCAAGGTGAGCATGAGGAAACTCGTCATAAGGCTGCTCCCTCAAATCAGGTGAAAATTATCTCGTGCTAATTTAAGAAAAATAATTGTCTATTGATTTTCAGGTGATTTTACATTTAACACTGATACAATTAGAATTTCTTGTATATTGTGAATAAATATCTGAATTGAATGTATAAATGCAAGCTGATCAATTCTTACGATACTTATGATGTTATTATGCTATGATCATGCTAAGATACATGTGCCTATACTTATGATATTAATTACTTGTAGATATTTATTTTCTTATATTCATACATACAATATATGAAGTGCTTATGAATGCGTGCTTTAAGTATTATGCTTTAAAAATTGTTAGAAGAAATGTTATTGGTAGATTATTACATGAGTGATTGCAAGTACACTATGCAGTGATGTGGTATTACCGATTTTTGGTGTTTATGTGACGACAACACTCTAGAAATTGTTGTGATCAGACAATGACAAAACATAGAGAATTGTTGACATTAGGAGGGTTATTGATAACTACTATATTTGGGGTCTAACCTTTATCAATACTTATTATGACCTTTAGGGAACGGTGCAACACTTTTGTATGATAGAACATGAAAATAGTTGAGGCTTATACATTTATTAGTGACAATGCTATGCTATGATTACATTGCTATGAAATGTCATTACTATAATGCTATGATTATGACTATGATGACATTGCTATGATTGTGAATATATTTGTGATTATATGCTTATATCTATACATGAATGAAATAACATATATGCTTACATAGCAGTCTTGCTTCCTACAATATTTATTTTCTTTTCATATTCTATACGAGTATACCATGTTGTAACTTATGTGTAGATATGTACTGTTCATTTGAGTATGCACGTTGTTTCTTTTCATTGTATAAAATATTATTTTAACCTTCATTATTTTATTGAGCTCGTTGTTGCTTACTCAACAGTGTTGCTTTTTACGAAGGGGGAAGGAGCAGGTGTGATTTATACAGATTTTGTATTGTATAGTTTTGGGAGTTTGTACAGCTTTTGAGTATGTATTTTATTTATATTGGTTTTAGCTGATCTGTATAGTTTTCGTGATTTGAGATTATGATTTTTCACGCTTCTGGGTATGAATATGAATGAATTATGACATGTATTATATCACGTACGTTTACGGCATTGTAGTTAAGACTTGTTCATCACATAATGAGTTCTGATTATGTAAGTCTGAACGAAGGTTGGTGTGAATTAGTCTGGCTGGATTGTTCGTCACTGTCGCACCTTAGCCGACCCTTTAGTGGGGGCTAGTTGGTGTGTGACAGCCATAGGCCCTAGAGCTTTCACCACACAAAGCTGGATGGAGTACTAACACACCTCACAATCAAGAGCAGATGCGGAAGAAATAATGATGAAGATAACATTTACCATCAATTGCATATTAATGAAGTTTTGATACCAAAAGGATGTGGCTTTAGGGTTGTTTTCATTGTTATTTAGGATCTATCGTTCTTTATTTATTTTTTCCTTGCTAAATTTTGGCTTAAATCAATTGTTGGTGTGGGTAGGAGGTGGGCTTACATGATCAAGCATGCCTTACAAGTAGCAGCAAGAGCCATAGTTGCAAGCCAGTTGGAACTGAGGATTTTAGGCATGCTTTTACCATGTTTGGCATTTCAAACGAAATCAATTTCAAAATTCTGAAGTTGAAGTTGAAGTTGATGTTTTAATCCTCAAGTTAATGCTTTGAAACATGCACCAACCACCAAGTCAACTGTACATTAAAAGAAAAATCATTCATTGTATTGATTTAACTATTGCTATCTATATTTGTGTGCATATAATACGTATGCTTATGCATTCATGCATGGTAATGCATTAATATCGCTCATTCATGCTTGCCATTCGAATATAAATTATGCTAAAACATTTTAACAATATGTTAAAGCATTTGTAAGTACAACAAAACAAAATTGGAGGCCAAAACTTTTGCTACTGTTGAAACAGCCTAGGCTTGGATTCCTAGGGAAGCCCAATGCCGTAACAAAGTTTTAAATTTGATGGTTTTATCATTGGATAAATAATTTCTTTTTCATTCTTTTAAAGAACACATTTTTTGAGGTGAATTACTTTGTAGTTTTGGCTTTTAGACCAAAATCCTTTTATCGTTCGCCATTTTAGCCTGGGTTTTAATGCAAAGCTTGTGTGTAATTTTTTATCAAAATGTTTGTTATTCGGCAATGTGAGCATACATATTTTGCTCTCCGATTTCTCTGTTTTTCAATGTTGTTTCTTTATTTTGAAGTTTTTTTTTTAATTTTTAATTTTAATTTGAAGTTAANCCACTTTTTAAAAAGTCAAATACACTTTTTCATGCATAGTTTTAATGCACTAAACTGCTATGCTGGTAAATATGAAAGTTTAGATGTCAAATATCTCAATACATAAGAATTGTGCTATGTATGTATANTCACTTTTTAAAAGTCAAATACACTTTTTCATGCATAGTTTTAATGCACTAAAGTGCTATTCTGGTAAATATGAAAGTTTCGATGTCAAATATCTCAATACATAAGAATTATGCTATGTTTGTATATTTCTCTATAATCCTACTTGGAAGGTTATACAATTTGGATGCAGATGGATTTCACTCTTCAAAGAGGAGTAGAAGCTGTGAGGATTTNACGCTCAAAATCTTTGCTATTACATAAAAAATTGTACTATTACCACTTTTTAAAAGTCAAATACACTTTTTTATGCGTAGTTTTAATGCACTAAAGTGCTATGCTGGTAAATATGAAAGTTTAGATGTCAAATATCTCAATACATAAGAATTGTGCTATGTATGTATATTTCTCTATAATCTAACTTGGAAGGTTATACAATTTGGATGCAGATGGATTTCACTCTTCAAAGAGGAGTAGAAGCTGTGAGGATTTTATTGCTCCAGGGTTTCAATAGAAGTGCTTCTTTTGTTAATGCTCCACAGCCATCAGAACTCGTGAACTAACTATTTTTTTCTTTGTTCCTTTTTATTAAGGCCAGCATCTCTTTTTTTTTTTTTTTTTNTTTATATATATATATATATATATATATATATATATATATAGTTCAAATGAATTGGTGGTGGCGGAAATGTAACTTAATTTTGGCTCCAACAATTTTGTAAGCATTGATACCTGTATAATTGAGATGTGAGCTGAGCATGTAGAGAGCTTTGTATTTTTTTTAAAATTTAATTTCTATTTATGAAGCAGTTTGTATTTAGTTTTAGTGCTGATAATATCATTTATTGAATGGTAAGTCTTTCCGTTTAAATTTTCATTTTAAAATTAAAGGGGTTATTGACTTTATTTGCTCATAAAATTTGTAATGGACGGGTGCCTCCATTGTTCGTTTATTTGGAGAAATATGCCCAAAAATTTTCTTCAAGATGAAAATGCACTTGCTTTGCCTTATCCCCATTCCCAAGTAATTCATGAAAAATATATTGAGTGATGACGTTCCATTGTTCATTGCTCTTTCTCGTGCTTTGAGAAATTCCATTCTCCATTTTGCTAATTTTATAATCCATTTAGTGATATTTCTTAATTCAATAAGATTAGAAGTCCTCATCGCCAAAGTTGGTTTAGATACATTAGTTTTACACTAACTTGGTCAGTCATGGATAGCTCTCTAATTTTTGAATGAAGTAACTTATGCTCCAATTGATTTTGTCAAGTTTAAATGATTGATTCGAGCATTATTCGAATAATAAGAATTATATGAATCTTCAAGATAAAATTGCTCTTGCTATGCTTGTTTGAACCTTGGTTGAATCTTGTGTGAACAAGGTTGTATTTTATTAAGACTGCCTGAACATAATTCAAATGTTATTCAAACATGATTTGAGTAATGTTTTGTTTAAATCTTAGTTGGCATATTTGAATAATATTTAAACATCGGTTTGAATCATATTCAAACATATAGGAGTAATGTTCAAACAAATATTTAAACAATATTCATGCATGAATCAAAGAAGGTTTGCACAAGAGAAACACGTGTTAACATAGATTATCTTGCTTTTAAATTTTGACGTTTTTTTGTGCGAGTTAGGTACTTAATTCGTGTATTATATGGTGGAGAATGAAATAAGATAACCACAATGAGCGTCCATTTATTGTAAAGTGAAGTAAAAAATTTGTTTCAGTAAGAATTTTTAAGATGTTCTTGACGATTTCATAATGAAAGTTACATAGCATGATGACAATTAATTTAGCTTCAATATAAAAGCAATGAATAATTTTTCCGAGGAAGTTTTGGTAGCAAATCCTCGTGTAGGGATTGTAATATTGTGATCTTTTTTTAAAATTGATATATTTAGATTTATTGAATAAAGGTCAACCATCTGTATTTCTATTATTACCAAAAGGATATCATTTATGGACTTAATGCAGCCAAGCATGATGCATGATCATTTTTTGTTGATTAATTTAAGAGTTGTGGAATGTAGTGCTTGTGGCCATATATGATTTTTACGAATGCAAAGTTATGGACATGCATGATGCAAAGGAAGCTAATGTGGATATACATGATGCAGATGGGGCTCTATGGATGTTTTAATACTCAAACGTTCGTTTTTTAGATTTAATTATAACTAGTAAATAAGTGTGGTCATCTTATTTGTCATGTATAGTGGGGTTAAAAGCAATAGTTTATGACATAAAGAATGAATATCATCATATTTTCATAGCATGTTTGTCCATCAGTAAAATCATCCGAGCATCTGAATTCACTGACAATTTGTACTATCTACCAAAATATAAAGAGGATATAATTAATTAAATAATTATAACTTTAAACACCTACAATGATATTAGATAACATAAGCCTAAAAGCTTCACCACTTGAAGGTTATCAGCTTGAAAATCATGAAATGATACATGCGAGTTTGCAAGATATAAACTCTAAATAGAATCCAACTTGATAACATATAAATAATAATGCACATTGCATAAATATGATCGATGAAATAGACTCAAGAAAAGTAAAATTTATATAAAATTTACAAATAATAGGTAAAAAAATAAAATGTTAAAATATAGAATGAATCTAATAGCTCTTAAAATATAACAGAGTTAGTTCATATAGAATAATCTATATTCACCACTGATTAGTGTATCCAATTATAAACATTCACTTACATGCATATTACTTATATTTCATAAATGATACATCACTTATATATTGTTTCTATTATATTCAAGAACGATAAGCATCAATTCTATAGAAATCACACAAATGCACGCACGTACACACTCACACAATTAAGAAAGATAGACATCAATTCTAAAGGGAAGTTGAGTATATCATATGACTTCTACTATAATTTTTGGTGTGTTTACCAACTTCTCCCTAAGAATGTCTAGCATCTATAACTCTTCAAAGTTTTTTGCCATCAACTTCTCTTAGTTGTCTAGTGTTAATGTAATATTACTGAAGTTATTTAGTTGTACTATAAATAGTTTCACTAATGATTCTTTTAGGACTTATTTCAACTTTTTAGTTTTGTCTACAATGGGCACATTACTTCCTTTATATGTTCATTCTTTTTTTACTCAACTTACTCCTATATAGCTTGATCTCTCTTTTGCCAGTTCTACTTCATATGTTTTAAACATGCTTGTTACTCTAAACACGTTTGACATCTTGATTGATTTTATTAATGAGAAGCTAATTAAGATTATAACTTCTTTTTCATCTACTAGGGTTACATAACTCAGTCATCTCCTTTTCTATATTGTAGTAGAGATTTCTCACATTTTAACCCATAAAAATAAGAAAGCTATTACAACCATGAAAGGAAATTCAACCAATCTTACAATATTTATCCTATTACCCTTAGTTAAACGTACTTCATGCTGAGAAACCTAAGCATGCTCGATGGTCCATCAAGCTATTAGATTCTATTGTTTCTAAATCCTATGTGCATTCTCATTTTATTGTATTACATTTTGATGTACCATCTACTATTGTATATTATGTTGATGTTGTTGTATCTTCTAATATTCAAACATATGAAGTAGGTTGTTTCTTATTTCTCTTAATTTAAGTTTGAGTACCCAGTTATCATTTCTCACACTAAGTAGAAAAAAATCACTTCTTAAAATTATTTTTAAGCACAAGTTAGTACTGAAATTATCTTCTTTGAGGTTCCTTAGTTTTCTTTTGGTTTATGTCCTATCTACCATTTTGAATTTACTAAAGACTAATGAATTAAAGAAGCATTCCAAGAGATCAATTGTTGATATTTATAACAGTTTACTTAAAAAGATTATGACATCTTCGGAGATAAAAAAAGAAGGCACAAATAGATATTGCACTTTTCTTATCTAATTCAAAAGATAAGGCATATATGGTTACAACTTTTAATCCTCAACTGAGAGTGATTCTAACAACGATATGTTGGATACTAAAAATATATAAGATTTGGATGATTTATATGATGAGTAAATGATTAATTCAAACATCCAAAAAACTTGTTTGTTACATATTATAATAATAAGAAGATGAGACAGAGGATTTCATTATAGAAGAAAACCTTCTTAAGATCAATCTTAGGAAGCATCTTGTGAAGGAAATCAGATAGAGCAATTTTATTCCTTTGAGTATCAAAAGCTACAAGCCATTGAGAACACAAATAAATAGAAAATAAATAATTAGAAACTTTAAGGACACATCAACCAAATGGGGACTCTTATAGCTACCTTGATATCCCAGATCACTTCACATTTTCCCGTATAACCAGGCTCCACTAGAGTTCTTTCCTTTGAAATTTTATAGTTCAGAATTAGATTTGGACCTTACTTAGCTTTTGTACCTCTTGCACAACTCATATGATAGTCTTATTATTGTAGATACTCAAATAACTTCTACAATATTTATTTAGCTAGTTCTACTTTTGCTACATTACTTTTAGTTTATTCTATGGACTTCGTCCATCCCATTATTATAGAATTTGATAGTATTGGAAATGCTCGACAATTTATAGCTCAATATGAAGCACTTTATTGTAACATAGGAAACAATTATATGGTTTATTGCTTTGTTTTTTTTACCTCTCTATCCAAATTTATGTTTGATTTGTATCATAATCTACCAAATTAATCCTTCAAGGTCTTTGATGAACTTAAAACATGTTTTTCAAGAGGTTTCTTAGGGTGCATTAGCGAGCGACTATGCAAGACTTAATATTGATCTAACATAAGTACTCTAAAACACGTGGTTTTCATTTTAAATGGCAAAACCCATCAATGGACTATAAGTTCTCTCTAAAGAAGCATCACATCATTCATTAAATGATGAGAACAATTATATGTTTGTCTTTAGTAGTATTAAAACTATTAT
Source organism: Phalaenopsis hybrid cultivar (assembly GCA_002079205.1). Taxonomy (NCBI): domain Eukaryota; kingdom Viridiplantae; phylum Streptophyta; class Magnoliopsida; order Asparagales; family Orchidaceae; genus Phalaenopsis; species Phalaenopsis hybrid cultivar. The sequence goes on from JXCR01129111.1 coordinate 93,300, forward strand.
CAGTTCACACCTTTGAGGAGTTGTTGATAAAGGAAACTAATTTTCAAAATGAGGCTCTCTCTCCATCCTAAAATAGGATTCCACAAGCTAAGAAGCCTAACCATATGAACATAATGAATGATATTATATATTACTATTATCATAGAAATCATGGGAATTCATTAGAAGATAATATGATGTTCAACGATTAGCTTGAATAATAGTACCAAATTGGTAAGGTTAATATTTTTTGAGTGGTTTCTCAGGAAGTCTTTAGAGGAATCTTCTTTTATAAAGTTTGTTTTGGTCCTATTAATAGATTAGTTTACCATACTTGGTGGTTCATCTAGCATATGGATTTAGATAATTTTCTTTATAGTTGTTCTTTTTTTTTTTAATATTTGATGTCATATGAGCCTATGACTGCATGTTCATCTCTTATATTTTGTTAGTATTTGACATACTATAGTGTTAATTTTCCAACAAAACCATTAGACCTTCATATTAGATTATTTCTTGTAGTAGATGATTCTTCTTTTATATTAATTTGGTTATATGTAGTGGAAATACCAGTATACTTACCAAATGTTTAGTCTCTTGTTCATATATGTTTATATGATGATGAAGTCGTCATGCTTTGTTATTATATCTAACATCTATTCTATATGATCATACCCATTATGTACTAAAATTTGTATATTATGACATTAGTGAAATGAATCAAACATAATTTAAGTTCTTATTATTGAATGGTGAAAAGGATGACAACATTAAGATGCTCTTATCATATAAGAGATTTCATAAGAACAATAAAAAGAAGAGCCCCAATGATGTGAACCAAAACTTTTTTTTAAAACCTAAATGCTTATGAGAGTCATATTATTAAGATCAAGTCAAATGAAGTTAAATATAAATAAAGAATCTTGGTAAAACAAATCTCCCATTAGGTCAAGGCTTCTTAAGATTAATTACACTTGAGAATGCTTCCATAAGATATTCAAAAACCATTAACGAAATGTGTCAAGCCCTTTAATGATTCATCCATCATGTTCTATTCTATAATTCTCTTCTTAAGCAACCTCTCTTCCAACGTAATTTCATTGCCTTCTTCAAAAAATGAAAGTGACAATGTTGAAAGAGAGACAGAAGAAATAAAAATAAAATAAATTAATTAAAATAATAAAAAGTGTGTGAAAAATTTTCAAAATATGATCTTTATAAGGTTAGTAAAAAAAGGAGTTAAAAAATGTCAAAATAATTCGAACCAAACAAACCGATGTAGAAGACATATAAAAATTTTCCAGAAATAATGAGAGAATCAAATTTATGTTTTTTAGCTATATAATCACTCCAAAAGAAACGTGTTCCTTTATTTAATTATATATTTTAGGGAATAAATAATAATACTCTCAATTAAAAAAATAATAATGTGTTCTAAGATCTATTAATGAGACATATAGAGGAATAACATTGTCATTTCAATAGGGGCTTCCTCACAACTTAAGGCTAAATCAAGGCACTGGGCAGAGGGTGGATCATTGTATCCTAATAGATGATAATCTTTCAACAATGTATCTAAGAAATGAATTCAAAAAATAGATCAAAAGGATAAGAATTAGCTTAAAGGGGGTCTAGGGATATATAAGAAGTTTTTAAAATTGATTTATATAAGCAGGTTAAGATTTCATGGACTTTTCATCTTAAGTTATCAAAATTTGAATTTAGTAAGCCATGGAATTAGTAATCCCAACACAACACGGAGTTTCTTATCATTGCTCCATGAATAATGTTATCCAAGGAAGCTTCATGGACTATAAGTTCATAAAATAACTAACATCAAATCCTATGAATATCTGGTAGAAAAGGATAGAAATAAGACCTACCCTTCTCAAAATACGATAGGGTGACTATGGAAAGAAAACAAATGGGGAATGGGAATAGTCAACCACAAGAGTTAATACTATCTAACATGGACTTTCATTCTTGTCTGGGTTAGGAAATAAACTAAACAACTTAAGAGCTCTAGACAACCACCTAAAAGAATGCTAATCATGAGGCTAGTCTAGTGAGGAAGCAAGTATTCTTCGTAGAGGCATGAAATGATGCAACATTATCAATCATAAAGCTGAGGCTTTCTTAATATATGATGACTTTTCTAGCTTGTTGTTTAGGTTGTTAATGAAATTCAAAAATACACATTTAAATTACAAAGTTCGTTTATTGATCTAAAATAAGTATCATCATTCATAGATGATCTTTTTAATTGATTTAAGCTTAGTTTATCTAATTTCATCGTCTTTTATTGACATTCATTTAGGAATATTTTTAAATTTAGATTATTTTTTAATTTATATAATATTTCTTCAATCTCTCTAATATGATTCATTTCATTTCTTTTTAATTGTCTTAATCTTATATCAAATTCTTCAAAATCCTTTTCCATATTTATGAATTTCTTCCTACTCTTCTGTCTGAATGATTATCTTAAAGTATTACGGTCCATTATGCTTCCGCTTCAAAATTTAAAATAATGTTATCCTATTAAGATTTAAAACTATTCTAGTGTTTGACCTTAGAATATGCGGTTCAACTTGCACCTTTTTATGTGGTTTCTAGAAAAAGTTAGGGCTCAACAAGACCATACAGATCCTTACAGACCACAAACTTATGAAATTAATTTAGAGATTTAAAGCACAACATTAGTTCGTTTCCTACTCTATGCATAGCTAGAATAGATAAGAGTCAAGATGGAACAGAACATGTTTTTAAAAAAAGAAGCAGAATATAATAAACATTAAAACTTGAAAGAAAAACTTACTGACGTCGAGCAGGAAGAAACTACTTAGCCTCAATGACAAACACACATATTTAGTTTACAAAAGAAGAAGAGAGAGAGCCTTAAATAGAAGAGAAAATAATACATAAATCGTCAGTGCTGATGATTAAATGAAATAATTGATGCTTCTTTTTGGGCTGACAGAGCAAGTGGGCATCCACTTTTTTTGGAATAATTCTCAAAATATTCTTTATTGATAAGAATTGGTATGCTTTTGTTGGAATAATTCTTTGAATATTCTTTTACTTTACATCTTTATGCTTATTCTTACATTTGGCTCCCACTACTCTTTGCTTCAAGTAATTCTCATATCCCTTGTATAGTATCTCTTTTTTGACAATACGTACATTTGTAAATTTTCTCCCTCTGTAATTTCTGACAAAATAATTCTTTGGTCACTTTGCTTAAGACTAAATTTTTTTTGCTAACAATAGAGATCCACTTCTTATACATTAATTTGTGAATCTCTTTAGTAGGCTATTTACAGTGACTATATATGAATAACTTTTCTGAGAAGTAATATACCTAAATATTTGAATGGATAATTTTCTTTATCTCAATTCATATTTGGCATAAGTCTTCAGCTGTTGATCTATGAAATAATTTTTTCGTAAGTTTGTATTTATTGGTGTAGGGCTCACTACTAATTCCAATTTGGATTAAAGAAATAACTCCTTTTATTTCAGGATGAGTTTAATATAATTTGATAAATAAATTCCAGTGTTTAACTACTTGGTGGAAAGTATCCATCTCTTCAATAATTGGCTTCAGTAATTCTTTTAGAGGACAATCATCCTCTAAATACGTCATAATAATTAATCTGCATTTGTATAAATCTGAGAAAAACTTTATATCAATATTTCTGTGGATATAAGTAACTTGATATTTTCCAGTTGTATGAAAATAAATCTGAGAATTAACTCTCTCTTCATAAAAAGATAATTGTTGTTGTTCTTATGATATTTCTGTGATCTTTTTTGTAGATGTGTCATGTAGTATTTTTGCATATGTAGGGGTTTTTGAAGAAGTTGTTTCTTCATTTTCAGTAATTTAAGAGGATGCTTTAGCTTTTTCTTTATTTTCTCCTCTAGTGATTCTGATACATGGAAATCTTTAATTTTCTTTAATACTGATAAAGATGGTAACTCTTCCTCTAGTATTTATCCACTGAGATATTTTTTTATTTTAAATAATTCATTTAGAATGTTATTGCTTAAAATAATTTTACATTCTAATTTTATAATTTGTAGATAAAAAATTTCTAGATAATTAGTTATATTTAGATTAGATTTTTCTTCAGAATCACTGGTTATATCATAAATATCCATATTTTCATCATCTATATTTATTTCCTGCATAATTTGTGTGTTAGTATGGTAGCAAGATTCTTTTTATTTCTTTCTATGTATTATAAATCGAATGTATATGCAGAGAACCAACTTTGACATCTAATTAATCTTTTATTTGGTAATGAATTCATAATTTTTCTATTGATGAAAGAAATAGTAGATTTATTGTCTGTTCTAATTAAAAATATTTCAAATTTTTTAATTGTTGTATTTATTGTTAATAATTGTTTCTCGTTTATATGATAATTTTGTTCTGTAGTGGTATAAGTTCCTGAGATATATTTACATAAGAGTTCATTATTATTTCTTTTGGCTTTAAGAACTTCACCCCATGCAATTTTAGAACTATCTGTATCAATAATTAGATAGTCTCCTGGTTTTTGTAAACATAATTTTGGAAGATTTTTACATATTTCTTTAATTTGATTTAAAGATTTTTCATCTTTTTAATCCCAGTACCAAGCCATGTTTTTCTTTAATTTCTTTTAAAAAGGTGCCCTTAATTCTGCAAGATTTTTTTATGAATGACACGACATAATTAACACATCCTAAAAAATATTGTAAATCTTTTAGATTATTAATTTGTTTAAAATAATCTATTTTTTTAAATATGTGTTCTTGTAATTCAATGGAGTTTTTATCTATTATAAGTCTTAAGAATTCGATGATGTTAATTATAAAGACTTCTTTTTTCTTACTTAATACTATTCATGTTTTTGGGCCTTTTGCACAAGTAGAGTTGGATGTTTTAATTGTTTACTAATGCTTTGACTGAATATTAAAATATCATCTACATATATAAGGTAAAATTATGATAGTTCACTAAAATAGTATCCATTCTTCTACGAAATATCTGAGGGGATTTTTTTAAACCGAATGACATTACATTCTACTGATAGTGTCTTTGAGGTGTACTAAATGCAGTAAATTCATGACTGTCTGGATGCATTCTTATTTGCCAAAATCCATACTTACAGTCTAGTTTAGAGAACCATTTAGCTGTCTTAATATGATTGATTAATACTTCTTTATTAGATAAGAAGTATCCGTCGAATTTAGTAGTATCATTTAGTTTTTTATAATTAATTACTAATATTGCCTTTCCTCTTATTTGCTCGGCATGATTTCTAACTAAAAAGGCTGGGCTACTATGTGAGCTTTTGTTAGGTTCTAACAATCCTTTAATTCGAATTTGGAATTCTTTCTTGTCTTTAGAGGTGTTTTTCATGAGTCTTACTCTTATAATAAGGGCAGGGTTAATTGGTTCTATTTTAGCTATTGGTTCGTTTTGTTTCCAAAATTGTAATGGATTTTCTGAGAATGATTGTTTAAATAATGAACTAGCAAAAGACTGTAACTCATTAAGTTTGGAATTTTTAGGAGAGGTTATATTTCCATACTTAGATTATTATTGAATAAATGAGGGAATGAATTTTTAAGTTTTGATCAAGGGGATAATCACCACGTTGGCTGCGAAAAATAGGTATGGTATAGTGAAATTGAGGTGTTTGCATAATTGGGCAGTTTAGTGAATAGCCTTTTGAACTTACTAGAATGATGTTATTATCAGTTTGTGTAAATGAGAATAATGATTTAAGGAAATTATTACCTAGAATTATATAGAGACCATTGTCGGATAGACACCATAATTTTGTATTTATGATAGGACGGATTGTATTATAAAGTATTGATTGATCCAATACTGGTTTATAGTTTGGGTACCATTAAATGATTCTTTTAGTAATTCTCGGGAATGAATTGGTATGTGTGGTGGTATTATGCATTTTCTACATACTGTGATATCCCTTCCTCTGTCACATAAAGCTTGTATAGGGGTAAGTTCATAAGTAGGAATATATAATTCAACTAGAGTATAACTATGAAAATGTATTTTGTGGTAGTGTATAATTATCTATATTAATATTTTCATGTGCAAGTGTTATTGTATGTTGTTGGATAAAATCCATTCCTACTAAAATACGTTTTAAATTTTTATCATCCGTTAGAAATGAGTGTTGAAAATCTAATCTATGGTTATTTATAACCCAAAATCAAAAAAATTTATTTGCTTCATATGTACAAAGATGCTTTTGACCTAAATAATCTTGATAAGTGTAGGGTTTATCTATTAGTGTATGCAAATTTTGTGGTATTAAGTTTTGTTCAATGTGTGATTTATGTCATCATGTTTCTGGTAAGATATTACATTTTTGATATGGCAAAATGTAATGACCAGTAAGTAAGAACTGATTGTTATTATATTCTTTTATAGTTAGGGTTGGTCTGAATAAAATAGATTTATTTTTATCTAAAAGTGTCATGGGTTGTATAGTAATTTATTATTTTCTAGATATGTTAGTTTTGAATAGCGCTAACTACCAAAATTTTTATCTTCTTCAAATTCGAGGAGTAGATTAGATGAGGGTGGTGTGATTTCTAACTCATTAATTTCTTTGGGTTGTATAGTTTGTCCTATATGGGAGAAGAATGGTTCTAGATAGATTGGGTCAATATGTGGTTTAAATGTTGTTGTATTGTGTTGAATATTATAGGCATATGCAATTTGATGCGTGATGCTATAGACAACACTAACGTCTCTCAATTTTACTCTATCTAATTTGTGTTCTAATCTTAGATATCTATCAACGTGTTTATCATTTATATTCATAGCATAATTAGGGTGTAAATTGAAAATTAAGGTTTGATAACATAAGTTTCCTTGTATAACTGCTAACAAAGCATCTTTTTTAGAGTGTATAATTCTATCATCATATATCCAGATAGTGATTAACTTATCAATACCCTTTCAAAAATATGCTTTGATTATGATTTGACTTCTACAAAAGAATATATGTTTATATTTCTTAGGATTTTTTATTTTTTCTAAATCTTGTCTTTTTATTTGTTGGTTTTATAGAGGTATTTTGTTTTTTTCCTTTTGTGTTTATTATATTTATTGGATGTTCTCCTTGTCTAATACTATAGTGTATAGATCTCTAACTGGTAGGCTTCCCCTGTATAAACTTTCTCAACGACAAATGGTCCCTCCCAAGTTGGCTCGAATTTTCCACCTATTTTTTGGCGAGCAAGAATATGTCTTTTGAGCACGAGTACGAGGTCACCAATTTTGAATGTCCTTGGGAGTGTGCAAGAATAGGTCTTTTGAGCACAAGTACGAGGTCACCAACTTTGAATGTCCTTGGGCGGCAAATTTGTCATGGGCTTGTACCATCTTTGTCTGGTACAGCTCCAAATGTTGTTGTGCTACCAATCGTTTTCCCTCGAGACTTTCCAGTTCTTCAAGTCCGAGTTTTGCGCTTTCTTCTGTTGTGAGTTGGTTGGCAACGGCGATTCATATTGACGCTGTCTGGATTTCTAGCGATAGCACGACCTCGGTCCCATACACGAGCATAGTCCTGAAAGTCGTCTGATAGGCCCACAAGGCTTCTAACAGTTTGTTATGCCAATCCCTTTTATTTTCATCCAGTGTTTTCTTCAAAATTTGTACCAGTGTCTTGTTGAAAGCTTCAGCCAGACCATTTGCTCTGGGATAGTTAATTGTAGAGTATCTTCAATCTATCCCATGTCTTCTGACGAAATTGTTGATTTTTGTGCTTTTGAAAGCTGTCCCATTGTCAGAGATTATTCTTCCAGTACTCCAAAATGGTAGACAATTTGGCTTTTGAAAAATTGAAGGACGTGTTGTGCCGTAACCTCACGTAACGGTACTGCCTCTGTCCATTTGGAAAAATAATCTATAGCGGCAAGTATGAACCTGTGTCCTTTAGAAGATGGAGGGTCTATTGGACTTATTATATCTGTGCCCCAACACTCGAATGGCCACGAGGCAACAGTTGGGTGTAGCATATTTGGAGGCTAGTGTAAGACCACCCCATGCACTTAGCATTGGTGACATCTTCTGACTGTATCCATGCAAGCAGACATCATTGCTGTCCAATAATATCTGAGTCTTTTGATCTTCATTTTTATTTTTGGTCCCGAGTGGTGAGCGCCACACAATCCGACATGTACTTCTTTGACAATATTCTGTGCCTCGGCTCTGCTCAAACACCGTAGCCACATTTGGTCGAACGATCTTCTGTAGAGAACATTTTCCACCAGGGCGTAAGACATGACCCTTCTTGTGATGTGGCGCGCCTCAGACTTGTCCTCCGTCAGCTTTCCAGTATGCAAATATTCTATTAAAGGCTTGCGCCAATCTTCGTTGATGTCTGTAACTATATTTATTATTTCTTATTTTCCAAGTTGTGTAGAGTTTTGAAGTCATTTCGAGACAAGACCCGTCTTCCTTGCACCGTGACTTCGATGGAATCCTCCGGGAGACACGCCATTTCCTTAGCGAGTTTTGCTAGAGCGTTGGCATGAGCATTATCTCCCCGAGGAATCCGGTAGAATGTCACCTCAAGAACCTGCTCCAGGAGCTTCATCGTGTCCTGATGGTATTCTGCTAGTTTTGGTTTCAGAATTCCGTATTGCCCGACGACTTGCTGGATGACAAGTTGAGAGTCACCATAAATGACAATGTTTGTTATATCCATTGAAATCGCCAACTTCAATCCTGTGATTAAAGCTTCATATTCTACTTCATTGTTGGTACATGGCTCTGTTAGGTGGTATGAGAACCTCAACATACCCTTATCTGGCGTAATAAAGATCAAACCGATCCCTGCATAACTATGCCTGATCCCTTGTCTTTCCTGGCTGATGAAGCACCATCAAAGTACATTTCCCAGCACTGCGCACTGGAAAATTCCATCTGCAGTATCTGCTTTTCTGGTAACTCATCGTTGAGGGAGGACCCAGCTGGCAGTGGGTGTGCAGTGAGAAAGTCTGCTAAAATCAGTCCCTTGATAGCAGGGAGGGGTATAAAAGTTATATCAAATTGCAATAAGATCATTGACCATCTCGCTAAACGTCCGGAGAGTGTCGGTTGGGTCATTAAATATCAAGTTGCAATAAGATCATTGACCATCTTGCTAAACGTCCGGAGAGTGTTGGTCGGGTCATCAAATATTGCAATGGATTAACTTTCGAAATTAGGGTGATCCTATGAGAAAGCATGTAATGTCTAAGTTTTTGAGTGGAAAAAATTAGTGTCAGACAATGCTTCTCAATAGGTGGATACCTTATCTCTGTCGGTATTAGATGACGACTCAAGTAGTAGAGTGCATTTTCTTTTCCCTCCTCGTTGACTTGGGCTAAGAGGGCTCCAAGAGAGTCATCTAAAGTTGCGGTACAAAGTATCAACGGTTTCCCTGGGATTGGGGCTGCTAAAACAGAAGGTGTCATTAAATATTGTTTAACGTCCTCAAAGGCCCATTGACATTTCTCTTCCCAAATAAATTTGGCGTCCTTTTTTATTAATGCCAAGAAAGGCTGACACCTACCTGAGAGATTGGAAATAAAGTGTCTCAGATATGCCAACTTCCCCTGGAAGGAACGTAGCTGTTTCAAGGTTTTTAGGGGGAGACATTTCTAAGATAGCTTTAATCTTATCCGGGTCAATCTCAATTCCCCGATGACGGACAACGAATCCTAGAAATTTCTCGGAGGTGACGCCAAAGGCGCACTTTAAGGGATTCATTTTAAGGTTATATCGTCATAATCGTTCAAACACAATCCTCAAATCATACAAATGGTCTATTTTCCGTTTACTTTTGATAACCAGATCATCCACGTAGCATTCTACTTGATTGTGAATGAGGTCGTCAAAAATCTTCGTCATTGCATGCTGATATGTCGTTCCAGCGTTCTTTAGGCTGAACGACATCACTGTGTAGCAGAAGATTCCAATTGGTGTTCTGAAAGCTGTAAGCGCTGCATCCTCGGGATTTCCAATTAAATTGATCTTTCCTTGTCTGCGTCCCCGGCCTCGACCTCGGGTGCATAGACTAGAAGAACCTCCACCAACTCGTTGTAAGGGAGTGGTATAAGGTTGTTGAAGCAGAGTTGTCTGGCCTCCTTTTTGCGATTCTTCTGAATCTTTATCTTTGTTTGTCAAAATTTTGCGGGAGAAGACAGTCTTCTTTGGAGGCGCGTAGTAGGCAACATCTTCATGGATACCAACTTCATGCACTGAAAATGGTTGTAGATCTCCCTTGATGCAATTTTCTTGACCATCTTTCCGGTATTTAATGCATTGGTGTAGGGATGATGGAACCATATTATGCTCATGAATCCATAGTCGGCCCAATAGAGCGTTAAAAGAGGTCTCTGCGTTGATGATATGAAATCTAATGGTTGTTACGAGTTCTCCGACCTTCATAAGTAATGAAATTGATCCAAGGGCTCTTTCTAACGGTTGTTACAAGTTCTCCAACCTTCATAAGTAATGAAATTGATCCAAGGGCTCTTTCTCATGTTGGTCGAATCCTTTTAACATCATCTTATCAGGGATGAGCTCTTGAACGTCGAAGTCCAAATATGCTAACGTCTGTAGACTCAGCAAGTTAAGAGATACTCCAGGATCTACTAAAACTCTGGATAACACAAATCTACCAATATTGACGGAGATGTAGAGCTGACGGTTGTGGTCGGCGGTACCGAGCAGCAAGTCTTCATCTGTGAAGGTTACGCCTGACTGTTCTCCCAACGAGAAAACTTCATATGAGGATGTGCTAGCCAACTAAGCTAAGCAAATTTCTGGATCTAGCAAAGCTGTAACCAGAGATTCTCTCATCTCCTTTGACAGGATTAGAGCGTCGTAGATGCTTAATTGGGCCGGCAACTTCCTAAGATGAGCTAGCACGTTGTAGTCTACTTTGTATGATCCTTCGATTTTATTCTCGTTGTAGTCTACTTTGTAGGGTCCTCCAATTTTATCTTGATTATGTGGTTCTTCCACTGGAATTATAGTCTACTTTGTACGATCCTCAAATTTTATCTTGATTATGTGGTTCTTCCACTTGCAGAGGTGGGGGTATCTCTTCTCGAGTCATTATCTGTTTTCCTTTGTCTGTTGGAGCTGTGCTTAGTGGTAACACTTTTCCGCTGCTCAAGTTGACTTCTGTGATCTCTTCTTCTTGAGATATCATTGTTGAATCTTCTGGTGTCTTTTCATCTTTGTCGAAGATATCTAAGTTGATGGAAAATGGTGCACCATGACGTTTGAGAGTTGGATCTTCGTTATCGGTGTTGTAGTAAGCGATATCGTTGAGTTCTTCTTTGGCCTAGACAACGAGTTCATCAGACTTAAGTATGATTTAAGGATCATTTTAGGGATCGAGATCGCAACTAGCTTGGTCATAATCAGTCACATTATTACCAAAAATAGTCAAAACGTAGCCGAAATCACAACCATTATATTCATAAGACCCCGGAAAATAGTCAAAATGTAGCCGAAATCACAACCATTATATTCATAAGACCCCGGAGGGACAAAAATTATTACCAGAAATAGTCAAAAAATATCCGAAATCACAACCATTATATTCATAAGACCCCGGAGGGACAAAAAGATAATCATACAAGCCTAAATCACAACCATTATATTCATAAGACCCCGGAGGGACAAAAAGATAATCATACAAAGTCAAGGGCTAGAGGATTTTCTTCCCCAAATCTAAGACAACCAATCTAGTAGAGGCAGCCCCTATCCTACCTCCCATGCTATCAATCTTGGCAGTGATGCTCTTCTTTTTCTTGTTCTTTGTCCTTAACGATGACAGATTTTCTGGCGAAATCTTCATCTCAGGCTTGGTATCCTGCAGACTCTTAATGGAGGCTTGTTTTGATGCTGAATGTAGCTTGTTCAGTATCTTCTTGGATGATCTGCTCCATACCTCATTCCATCTTTCTTTGGTGTTTGTAGAAGCTTGTTTCAATGAATCCTATATTTGATTGAGGACCCTCTTAAGTTCATCCCAAGTTGTACTCTATCCATCTGTTCCGACATATGGATCAATTGGGGAGATTGACTCAGCTGAAATCATGTTTATGGAACCTTTTTCAGAACCAACCTTTTTCAGGTTCTCTCAAATACTCCTTCAGGATTGTTATATTCTCTTCCTTGAGGTTCTTCTCGAGCCAGTCTTTAAAGATGAAACACTTGTCTATAGTGTGCCCAAGCAACCGGTGGTATGGGTAATAATTTGGTTCATTCTTCTTATCCACCTCTTCAGGTTTCTTTGGATCAGGCAGTTTGAATTCTGGTTTCTTCATCAAGCTTTTGAATATTTTAGTTACAGCTTTATCTTTGAAGGAATAAATAACTTTTTGTCGTTCTAACAGGGATATTCTTTTGCCCGTTGTTCGAAGTGATCCCTCCTGAGACTGCCGTTGGTTGGATTGACTGCTCTGTTTCTGAGAGTACTATGATGAAGATTGACGATGATCTTCTGCATATATCTTTATCGGCTGCTTCCCTTTGTTGACAGTTGCGACTACCCCTGATTTCTTTTCGAACACTCTGGTCACCTTAGCTTATTCATGCTGCTCCATGTGCTTCATTTCTTCTAGAAGACTGCTGGCTTTACTGAGTAGCTTCTCGAAGGATTTGATGGTGAGTCCCTTAAGCATGAAAGCTACTGGCCCATGAATGCTTTTGAGTAGAATCTCAATCGCTTGATGTTCCTGTAGCTGAGGTTCACATTTCATGCTAAGGTTTCTCCACCTCAAAATATAGTCTGTCAAGGTTTCACTAGGCTTCTGCTTCTCCATCATGAGCTCTCCAATAGACACATGATGCTGCGCCCCAGCAAATCTTTTCACAAATAACTGTTCCAACTCAGAAAATGTTTTAACTGACCCGTTGGGCAAGTCAACATACTAGTCGAAAGCAATCCCTGACAAGCTGCTGACGAACTGCTGGCAGAGTAGAGCTTCGCTATTCCTCGTGTTGACAAAATTGGCTCGAAAATGTGCTATGTGCTGCCTGGGATTTCCAATCCCATCCAATATCTTGAAGTTTGGGGTCACAAAACCCTTGGGGAAAGGCACGGCATCAAACTCGTTCGTGTAAGGTCTACCCTTTAAAATTGATGCNACCTTGGGGAAAGGGACGGCATCGAACTCCTCTTGGTAAGGTCTACCCTTTAAAATTGATGCACCGCCCTTGGATTGGGCTAAGGCCTCCCGCACTTGTTCAACCATTTGCTTGAACTCTTTTTCTGGCATAGCACCTGATGGAGAATCCTTCTTTGGTTGTTCTTCTTTGTCTGTCGAAGTAGCCTCCCTCCTTTCATATGCGATGTGTATGATTTATGGCTGATTAATATCTGGAGAAGCCAATCTTGGGGCTTGTGATTGCCCCTGAATGGTGGTCATGGCGGTCATAGCTGCAGTCATCTCTTCTATTCTTTTCTCTAGTAGAAACTCATCCCTTAGGAGGATAACCCTACATAGCTCTTCTACGGCGTTCTCTTCGGTGTGCGGTTGAGCCTCGCGCGCAGATGTGTTAGCTCTGGTTTTGATCACATGGACATCCATGAAATCTTCCTCCAAGTAATCACTGTAATCAAAATCCTCATTGTCACTATTGACAGAAACTCTGTGTTCCCGAGCTAACTCAGAAATCTCGATCCTGAGTTTCTCAACTTTTTCCTCAATTATCGATTCCTTGATTGCTTTAATATCTGGAGGACCCTGATGGAAATCCTCAACTTATTCCTCCATCTCGCTGGCTATTATCGCGACGAT
>JXCR01129114.1:12517-25637 GCA_002079205.1 Phalaenopsis hybrid cultivar
TCATTCAATTAATTTCTTGGCTTTGATGTTTGCTCTTTTAATCACTTCATATTCACAAATGGTAGCATGATATGTGGAAGCATTGGTAGAGTTTTTTTTTTTTTTTTTTTAAATGCATTTTTATTCCTTACAAATGTCTATGGAAAAGCATGTTGGAGGGCTGTCCCTATTATTTTCATTGCTTGAAACGTTAGAAAGTAAGAAATATATATTGAAAATTATTTTATGAAGTGAGAAAGATGCATTTTAGGCTTATGTTGTGCTCCTTTTGCTGCCCCTTGTCGAAATATATGTTGGATATCATTTTTAAATGCTAGAAGTTATGTTTGGGGGCTCATATCTCATCTCTCTTGCTGCCCCTTGTTGAAATACATGCTGGAAGTTGTTTTAAATGCTAGAAATTACATTTTTGGGACTTTTATCTTGCTCCTCTTGCTGTCCCTTATTGAAACATATGCTGGACGGTGTTTTGAATGCTAGAAATTACATTTTTGGGACTTTTATCTTGCTCCTCTTGCTGTCCCTTATTGAAATACATGTTGGAAGTTGTTTTAAATGCTAGAAATTACATTTTTGGGGCTTTTATCTTGCTCCTCTTGCTGTCCCTTGTTGAAACATATGTTGGAGGGTGTTTTAAATGCTGGAAATTACATTTTTGGGGCTTTTATCTTGCTCCTCTCGCTGTCCTTTATTGAAATATATGCTGGAGGATTATTTTAAATGCTGGAAATTACATTTTTGGGGCTTTTATCTTGCTCCTCTTGCTGTCCCTTATTGAAATATATGTTGGATGGTGTTTTAAATGCTGGAAATTACATTTTGGGGCTCTCATTCTGCTTCTTTTGCTGCCCCTTATTAAAATATATGCTGGAAGATTGTTTTAAATGCTGGAAATTACATTTTGAGGTTTACATTTTGCTTCTCTTGCTGCCTCTTGTTGAAGTGTATGCTGGATTTGAGTTTTGGTTTTGGGTTGTTGCCTTACTCGCGAGCTTTTGATTAAAATTGAAGTTGAAGGGCTTTGATAATGGTGTGATTTTTAGAGGTATAGAAAGATGTTCCCTATGAATTGTTATCCTATATTTTATGAAATGAAGAAGACTTTTGAAGTTTCATTTTGGGTTTGATATAAATTGAAGTCATGTTGGGTTTGAAAATTTATAAAAGCGCTACTTGGAAAAGATATCCTTTTCGGGATTGATCTGATCATTTTCTTTTTAACAAATTTAAATGTTTTAGACCGAAACATTTGTGAGTTTTATTGATTAATTTGGTTTTTAAAAATGAATCGATCTCATTTTCGTTTGTTTTATTTTATTTTTAACGGTCAAGTTAAAAATGGGAATTTCCGATTTAATTAAATTCAGAAATAATTTATAATCTCAAGGGAAATAGAGGAAAAAGAGAAGATGAGAGAATTGAAATTGAAATTTGAATTTTTGGGATGATACAATTTAAAGAGGAGATAGGGTAGCGAACAATCCACCTTTTTTTTACATAAGGAAAAATAAATTGCAAATTAGAAGACTAGCTGGAATTGAAAGAAATGAGAATTTAGATAACGATTGAGAGATTAGTGAACTTACACTTAGATCCCTTAAGCTTTGAATTGATTTAAAATCCAATTCCTTTAACTATGGTTGAAGCACAACTCACAACTCTTTTGCGAAAACTATGAGTTTACCCCTAGGTTTTATGAGTCTGGTAGCAAGTTAAGCTGGATCTATAGATGTTTGGGGGTTAGTGGAAAGGCACTTAATTGAGATTAGACACTTTAACCTAAAGTGCAGGTATCCTAAATTTTAGAAGCACAACTTAAGAGATAGTTTACCATCCTAATTTTCAAATGACCCTAAGAAATCCAAACATCTAACCTCAGTTTAGAAGATAAGTAGGACACTAGACACGAGGGTGCACTAGATTGTGATTCATGCCTGATTTAATTAGATCAAATAATGAAATTCTTACCTTAACTTGACCAAAACTGAAACCCAATGCTCCGGGATTTGANTTAAAGTTCAAGAGAAAAGCAAAATTCGAAGATGCCAAAAGTCCCTTTTCATAGTCCTCAAAAAGTGCAAGATATTAGTATTTCACCTTCGATAATCATATATTTACATTCAAACATCCATAGTTGGCAAGTATCTTTTAAAGCTTTGATGGTTTGAAGATCCACTTGGGCACTATCCCAATGTTTAATGGTGGCAATAAGTCTGGTGCCATGCTCGTCACGAATGATGCATCCCGCATCTGCCATCTCAGTAGCAAAGGTAGCGTGGTTTATGTTCACTTATTTTAACCATCTACAGGAGAGAGAGAGAGAGAGAAAGAGAGGGGGGGCACTGTAATTAGATGACTAATCTTTCTTCAAACAAGAGGTCACCATAAGAGGTTAAAAGGGAGTTCCACGAAGCGACCATTGATCTTCTTTGTGAGTGACCCATAATCGGTTGAGGGAATTGATTATATGTTTGTTGCTGGTTCAGGTGTGTAGTGTTTTTTAAGAGTATAACAAAAGTATATCTGAGCTAAAGAACACTACACACTTGAACCGGCAACAGCCATATGATCAATTCCCTCAACCGATTATGGGTCACCCGCAAAGAAGATCAACGGTCACTCCGTGGAACTCCCTTTCCGCCTTTTATAAAGGCCTCTCATCCGAAGAAAATCAGATCAAATTCACCTCTAGCAAATTGCAAACATGAAAAAAAAAAAATTGTATTTAACTGTAAACATGAGAAAAAAAATTGCGTTTTATTGTAGCTAGAGTAATGTCCAGCAAATCCTTAGCATGAACGGCAGTAAACCCACTGTAGCTACAGTGAAATGATAAATCGAAGACTAGTAGAAGCATAAAAAACGTAACAACATCAAATTTGTGAGGCTACAGTAACTACAAAAATGCAAACATCACAGGCTACAATAGTCAAATGATAAATTAAAGAGTCAAATCATAATTTCACTGTTTCTACACTACAGTAACCACAAAGCCTCATAAAAGCATGAAAAAACACAAACCTCACTGATTGCGCCAATGCGGGAGAGCATACAAATGAGGGAGAGGAGGCGATGTGAGTGTGGGAGAAGACAACGCAGACAAGCCTGATCTAAGCCTGTGCGAGATGAAGATCGCCTGTGTGTGGGATGAAGACGATGCAAACAATACGAGTGCGGGAATAAACCGTAGATTAGTGCACAGTTACTGTGTGACGGAGAGAAAGGAAGGAGAAGTCTAAGACAGAAGAAGAAAAAAAAAGAGGAGGAGAAGTCAAAGGAGGAAACCTTCGAATTTGAGTTCAAACTCTGCGTGGAATGGAAAAAGCTGAGTGCCTGGGAGGATTGGCAACGTGCGGCTCGAATTGGATAGGTATTTATAATTAGAGATTTTTTACCCTTTTTATTCAAATAGGAGGCAGGTCGTACGCCCCATGAGGCGCGTATTGCACTCCTGTTCTTCCCGGGCGAAAGCCTGGCGCAATTTACGCCCCACTCGTGGGCTTGGCGAGGAAGGCATTACACCCCATTCCGGGGCGCGCTCGTAGTGGGCTAGCATGCAAGGTTGTTTTTCCTCATTTCTTTAATGCCTTGCCTATTATACAAATCACTACATAAAGTGTGAAAACATATATAATTCAAATTTCCATATTTTTTAAATCTCCAATCTTTACATGAGACTATTATAAGGTTAAGGAATACTCAAATTAATCAGTTTAAAGGTAAGAAAATACTATTGATTTTTTTTTTTTTNCTACGAAAACGAAGTTGAACAATAAAACGGCCGACAAGTGGTTCTTCATCTCTGAAATTGAATGCGATTTGTGTGACCTTTCTGAATGCTCTCCTCTCAAAGGCGGTGAGCCTCAGTTGAAGTTGTAAGATCTCTTATAGCATATCCTCCCTAGAAATTCCATGGACAACTCTTTGTGGATTTATCATAAGCTCTATCATTTTCTTTTCCCTTGATCATGATTTCAATTATTGTCTCTTCGATGGCATTGCTAGGGTTTAGATGTGGGTAGGTGAGATAGGGTTTATGGGTGTGATGTAGAGTGGGAAAAAGAATTTAGGTTAGTCAGGGGCTTCTAGGTAACCCTAGGAAAGTACTAGGATTAGGTTCATACAAAAGTTAGCCCAAATAATAAGTAGAAAGCAAAAATTATTACTAAAAAAGCCCATTAGGCAGTTATAGCCAACACACAGAAACGAGAAATAACAACATAAACGAGGCGCGACTAGCGAACTTTAGGGGGTGGCGGTAACTAGTAGAAACTTGGAAAGTTAGCTGCAAGGTAGTGGTAACTAGTAGAGACTTGGAAAGTTAGCTGCAATGTGGTAGGGGGGCTGGATAGCGGAGAAACAGAGGTGGTGCAAACAGAAGGCCTAAGACAGCAGAAAACAGCAACTGGTTAATGTTTTAGAGAAACTACAGCAGTATTGGATGGCCGGACAGCGATAAAACAGCAACGTGAGTCGGATTCTAGGTTGCCGCAGTGAGGCGGGAGGGCTGGACAGTAGGGAAAACAGTAAAGGGATGGAAAGAGCGGCTGTGACAGAGGAAACTTGAGAAAAATTGCAATGACAGCTGTTATGGGGGTGGCTGCAGTAAGGAAGGATGATGTGGAGCAGCGGTTATGGGGGTGGAAGGGTTGAAAGGTGGAAACTCCAGAAAAACAGCAAAGGATGGTTCCGGGCACTTGCAGTAGATACGGCAACGGCGACAATGGAGGGAAGGTTGCAGCAGAAGAGGAATTCGAAGATAATCAATAGTTTAAAATGAGATATAGCCGGAGCACCACTCGACCCTCAAATACAACTCTAGATAGGAGAAAAAGGATACCAGCGGCTGCCCAAACAAATACACGAAAAAACTAACCCTGAAACATTAGAAAAGCAAAAATATAATAAGATAACTGAAAGTGGCTCAAGAGAACCGACCGACTCCACACAAAAAAATAAAAATAAAAAAAATAAAATATAGCGGGAGCGGCATGATGCTTCATTCATGGGGGTTCTTGCTTCCCGCCCCATGTCACCAATCCAAAATATAACTGAATTTGAAAAATTCACAAATCCACAGTAATTTCAAAGTAATATAATACAATTAGCCAGACTGAAATAATGCAAGTCATTGCAGCATCTCAACACCAAAAAACAAATTTTATCAGTTGTCGTCTAAGACCTAGTGAACCAAACCAATACGCAGACATACGTGAATTATGCATCCTTATCATCAAGTTAATGTACTTAGAGATAGATAAATTCTGCTAATACCAACTATAAAATTGGTAAAATAAATTTGACCTTTCACTTAGGCCCTAGGGGTCTTATTTTTAGCCTTCAAAATGGTACCCAGGCATAATATGGATACCATGCCTTCATTAAATATGATAATATAACAATTTATTAAAGGAGGATTTACATAGATATCATCCAAAACATTTCTATTTGCATATCTAACACCCAAATCTCTTTAAGAAATCACAAATGCCACTCCATCACCTAACACTGTAAAGCAAAAAATAATAATAATAATAATAATAATAATAATAAATGACCTTTGAATTTGGAAAACTTGAGATAAAAAAAATTAAGAATTGTATCTTCGTCGGTTGACGATATTGCGACGTGCATGCAACAATATTATATTTTAGAGGCATTCCTGAGCCTGTGGGATGGGTAAGACGAAACTGTTCCAACCAGATTATTGTACATTGTTCTTTGGTTGGTTTTCTAACCCCTGAAAGTGGATTATGGCTGATGCAGCTGATGGTGTCAGCATTGAAGAGCTTGCTTCTAATCTTGAGAAGATGTATAGTCGTACGTGGATATAAGTTATCTCATACAGCGCTGCGCTTGCTTTCGATAGATACAAAACCCAGCGAGTTGTCATATAGATATATATACACATATATCGAAAATTTGACTACACAGACCTCGAGGGAGTTTAACAAGAAGATACGAAAGGATCGCATCATCATAGTCGAAAGACTGAGCCATCAAGCATCATTTCATCTGTTCGGAACACAATCCGACCAAACAAAAGTATATCCTTGGAATGTGCATTTTGCATTACTATATCAAAAAGGTACAAAAATTACGTATGCATGCATCTATGATGTACAAAAGTGAGCCCTATCATCTACAAGTATAGTAGAAAGTTCCCTATCTTCATCTACATGCATCACAAAAAAAAACCAGCAAGGGCACGCTTAGCTCAAAAGTGAGTGGCCCTATTATAATCACGTGGCGTATGAAAAATGAAAACTTGTTTAAAGTTCAAGAGAAAAGCAAAATTCGAAGATGCCAAAAGTCCCTTTTCATAGTCCTCAAAAAGTGCAAGATATTCGTATTTCACCTTCGATAATCATACATTTACATTCAAACATCCATAGTTGGCAAGTATCTTTTAAAGCTTTGATGGCTTGAAGATCCACTTGGACACTATCCCAATGTTTAATCGTGGCAATAAGTCTGGTGCCATGCTCGTCACGAATGATGCATCCCGCATCTGCCATCTCAGTAGCAAAGGTANTATTTACATTCAAACATCCATAGTTGGCAAGTATCTTTTAAAGCTTTGATGGTTTGAAGATCCACTTGGGCACTATCCCAATGTTTAATGGTGGCAATAAGTCTGGTGCCATGCTCGTCACGAATGATGCATCCCGCATCTGCCATCTCAGTAGCAAAGGTAGCGTGGTTTATGTTCACTTATTTTAACCATCTACAGGAGAGAGAGAGAGAGAGAAAGAGAGGGGGGGCACTGTAATTAGATGACTAATCTTTCTTCAAACAAGAGGTCACCATAAGAGGTTAAAAGGGAGTTCCACGAAGCGACCATTGATCATCTTTGTGAGTGACCCATAATCGGTTGAGAGAATTGATTATATGTTTGTTGTTGGTTCAGGTGTGTAGTGTTCTTTAAGAGTATAACAAAAGTATATCTGAGCTAAAGAGCACTACACACTTGAACCGACAACAGCCATATGATCAATTCCCTCAACTGATTATGGGTCACCCGCAAAGAAGATCAACGGTCACTCCGTGGAACTCCCTTTCCGCCTTTTATAAAGGCCTCTCGTCCGAAGAAAATCAGATCAAATTCACCTCTAGCAAATTGCAAACATGAAAAAAAAAATTGTATTTAACTGTAAACATGAGAAAAANACAATACACACTTGAACCGGCAACAACCATATGATCAATTCCCTCGACCGATTATGGGTCACCCGCAAAGAAGATCAACGGTCACTCCGTGTAACTCCCTTTCCGCCTTTTATAAAGGCCTCTCGTCCGAAGAAAATTAGATCAAATTCACCTCTAGCAAATTGCAAACATGAAAAAAAAAATTGTATTTAACTGTAAACATGAGAAAAAAAATTGCGTTTTATTGTAGCTAGAGTAATGTCTAACAAATCCTTAGCATGAACGGCAGTAAACCCATTATAGCTACAGTGAAATGATGAATTGAAGACTATTAGAAGCATAAAAAACGTAACAACATCAAATTTGTGAGGCTACAGTAACTACAAAAAATGCAAACATCACTGGCTACAATAGTCAAATGATAAATTAAAGAGTCAAATCATAATTTCACTATTTCTACACTACAGTAACCACAAAGCCTCATAAAAGCATGAAAAAACACAAACCTCACTGATTGCGCCAATGCGGGAGAGCAAACAAATGCGGGAGAGGAGGCGATGTGAGTGTGGGAGAAGACAACGCAGACAAGCCTGATCTAAGCCTGTGTGAGATGAAGATCGCCTGTGTGTGGGATGAAGACGATGCAAACAATGCGAGTGGGGGAATAAACCGTAGTTTAGTGCACAGTTACAGTGTGAAAGAGAGAAAGGAAGGAGAAGTCTAAGACAGAAGAAGAAAAAAAAGAGGAGGAGAAGTCAAAGGAGGAAACCTTCGAATTCGAGTTCAAACTCTGCGTGGAATGGAAAAAGCTGAGTGCCTGCGAGGATTGGCAACGTGCGGCTCGAATTGGATAGGTATTTATAATTAGAGATTTTTTACTCTTTTTATTCAAATAGGAGGCAGGTCGTACGCCCCATGAGGCGCGTATTGCACTCATGTTCTTCCCGGGCGAAAGCCTAGCGCAATTTACGCCCCACTCGTGGGCTTGGTGAGGAAGGGATTATGCCCCATTCCGGGGCGCGCTCGTAGTGGGCTAGCATGCAAGGTTGTTTTTCCTCATTTCTTTATTGCCTTGCCTATTATACAAATCACTACATAAAGTGTGAAAACATATATAATTCAAATTGCCATAGTTTTGAAATCTCCAATCTTTACATGAGACTATTATAAGGTTAAGGAATACTCAAATTAATCACTTTAGAGGTAAGAAAATACTATTGATTTTTTTTTCAAAAAAAAATTGAGCATCAAAAATCATAAGATTTCCAATTGTTTAAGTGCAAATAAGAAAATCTACTTGAAAGCACCTTTGCAATCACTTTTGCGGTTTCTCGGGAAGGGGNGGCCTACGGTGGGAGTAGGGGGAGGCCTACGGTCCCGAGGGAGTAGAACGGAGGTCTACTGTCCCGGAGTGAAGTTCGGTGGGAGTAGGGCGGAGAGGAAATGTGAGTGGTGATTATGAGGATCGCGAAGGATTTTGTGTCATGAGAAAGATGCGGAATGTATGTGAAGCATGCAGAATGTGAATGAAACGTGAAGGATTTCGTGAAGTGAGAGGATGTGCAACGTGAAAGAGACGTGAAGGATTTCGTGAGGGAAACATGCAGGATTCAGTTACCATTTTTTTTTATCATTTTCATTGCATAGATTTTATTATATATTTTTAGTTTTGGATTTTACTTATATAATCAAATTTTCTTCATGTTGTTCTTTGTTCGTTATAGTTTAAACCACCGTGTGGTCATGCAGCTTTTCATCATACGCACAGAAAGGCAATTCAACAAACATGTTGAAATTTAAAACAAGCTTCTTTGACTCTTCTTCCAAATCATGTAGTACAACTGCTCATATGATGAAACTGTTCAAAACAACATGCTGAATACATCCATGCAAGAATTGTAGTACCACATATCATATCATTTTCGTTCTGATGTCGTACAAAAAATAACAAACGTCCGTTTATCCTTCGATACCAGCTCGTGATCAAGCTAACCTT
This sequence comes from Phalaenopsis hybrid cultivar, assembly GCA_002079205.1. NCBI lineage: Eukaryota > Viridiplantae > Streptophyta > Magnoliopsida > Asparagales > Orchidaceae > Phalaenopsis > Phalaenopsis hybrid cultivar. Next base: position 21,663 of record JXCR01129114.1, read on the forward strand.
CTAAGTCATGCTCCGGGGTAAGAATCCTTTCGCGTATACTTAGAGGTACAGCCATCTCACAACTAGTATGGCGTAGTTCCTTCAATTCTAAATCTGGCTGAAACCCGTGTGGCACCCTGCTATCATCCCTCCTTCTTAAAGTAACAGAAACTCTGCGACGCGGCACTCCTGGGATGCAATGCTTCGCCAAGTTTGCTCCATTTCATTTCAAAATCAGAACTGAACCCACTGACAGCGGAATCTCAACCGATCCTCTGAACTCTCCAGGTCCTACAATGTCGATTTCTTTTCCAAATAGAATGTTGCTTTTGCTCATGAAGGACACTGTACAGAAAGGCCTGACAAAGTCGTGGTGATCTATGTGGGGCGGAATGTAGTCTCCCTCCTCGTAGATATTAATAATACAGTTATTCGGGATGCAATCCGCAGACAGTATGCTCCACCTTGCCATTCTTTTGATTATCTTTCTTATCTTGAAAGGCAGAGGATCCACCTCATCGTACCTCAAGATACCTAGGGGATTCCCTAGCCTATCCCTCGTGAAGTTGTAGCAGCAACCGCATTGAATTGTAATTCGTCCTTTGCCTCTCATCCATTTCTGCGGCTCTGAGTACGTCTTCTTCATCAATAATCCAGCGCGACCTTTGTCTCGCAAGTCAAACACACAGTCCAGAATTTTTCTCTCATCTCTTTCAGAGAAAAGTCCTGTATGTAACTCCAAACCCTCCAAGATGTTGACAGACTTTCCCCGGATCTCCTCGTAGAATTCAAATTCTTGTTTTCTGACTCTGCTCATTCTTTCAAGCTCAGTTGCAGGAATCCTTTGTACGTGTCGGGGCTGCTTCCCCGTCCAGAACTGCGGCGTCTCAGCGAACCTTGGGACGTACGGCTCGACTTCCGGATGTTCGACATTTCTCAATATCATACTTGCAGCGGTGTATTCTTCGAATGTCTCGTAGCGCTCCAGGTTTAGAACATTACACTCGGGGCATTCTGTAAATGCCCCGGCTACTGACGTCCGCCTCGGGATCTATACATTACACATTGGACATCCCGGGCAAAGCTCGTCGGGAACCTCTGACTGTGTAGAGTCTGCACCAAGCCCTACCTCGCCTCCGGCGATCGGCGGACTAGTGGAAGTCTCTCTTGGGCTATGGTCGTAGACCCTCTCCTCAGGAATCAGGGTAAGTGTTGTTTCTGCCTCCCTTATACGTCTCCTTTCCAAGCGAACGAAAGCTCTGTGTTTGCGGCGGTTGGCATTTCGACGTTGTGTCCTCCTCAATGGCTCGTCGGAAACTCTATCAGCAAAAGCACCAACCAAGCCTCCTGTCGGTGTGGTGATCATCGACTGCAACTGACTAGTCCCCTCTATCGGATACCGTATCCTTTCCACTTTCTGTCTCTNAAAACACAATTTATTCGCTCGCGTCGACGCGACAAAATGGGTGTCCTCCCTGGGCAAAATCGACGTCCCGGACGCGTTGACGCAGTTCGTTTCGTCATCCGGGGTCGTTCAGACGACGTCGTCGACAATCGGGTCAAAACGCGTCGAAATTCAAATTTCACAAAGTTTCGACCCGCGATCGATCGTCACAAGTGGTTTACTCGAGCCCTTGGCAAATAATGATGCAAGCGATGCGAATTGCGGCGATCGGCTACGTCGACTCTCCGAATCGCGAAGCTGGTGCGCGCAGGAGTGCTAATTGTGCAGAAGGCCAACCTAAGGCTCGGAAAGGTCCTATAGGAAATCCACTTTGGGTTTCCTCATGTCGGTTTCATCCTTCTAAGTGCTAGAAGTCGATACCACACACGCGACCAGAAATAGGTCGAACTAAGACGAGGCGGGCACCACTTCTAAGGTTCTAAGATAGTCGCAGGAAGACCCCTAAGGCTAGATCCTCGAGGTGGGCACCACTTCCAATGTTCTAAGATAGTCGCAGGAAGACCCCTAAGGCTAGATCCTAACTCCTAAAGAAATACTAGACCTCACGAAAATATGAGGTCAACAAATGGACCTCCAATAGGTGTGGTGTGCCGGACGAGCACACCGCGCGTATTGTTCAACATAGGCTTGCATCGTTGAGATACATTTCATCTTGAGTAAACCTGTAATGGCTGAGTAGAAGGTGGTCTTGATGCAAGCTTTATTTGTTTACGAGTGTCTAGTTCCAAAGGAGAATTTTTTACTTGATTTAGGGGTAAGGATGGGCAACCTTAGAGAAAAATTCATTTGTGAAGGATATTTTTTCATTAAAGTTGTTAGTAGCAAAGTATAAATTCTCTTTATGAAAAGTTTTCATCAACCAATTCATGCACTTTTTGCGTGAGGGGATGCTAGTATTTGTATTGTTTTTGAGTGGAAGGGTAGACAATAAAAATACATTTAGTTGCTTTGGGATGAAATATTTCTCTATTCATCATATGAATGGACAAAGATAACACTTCCAATTATCTTGAGAATAAGGTTATTCGAGGTGTTGAAGTGAGGAACTTATTTGGCTAAAAATTGGGTATGACCCTATAATCCAAACCCTTGTTGACAATCGGTTTATAGGATGCAAGCAGTCATTAAGACAAGTTTCCAACAATATTATTTTGGAATCTTTTTTTATACACGAGGACTTTTATGTTTTTTTTCATGGAAATATGAGGAGAGAATGATTAGAAAGACTTTGGCTTGTGTAATCTTATTCTTTTAATTTTAGCAACAAATTGATTTTTTATATGAAAAAGGGCGGGGAAGATTATACTTTCATCACTTTTAATTTTTTGTAGAAAGTTATAATACACAGTTGCGGTCATCAATGAAGGGCTAAATTAGTGAACCCCAGATATCTTAGGTGTGGAGAATGGTCCCTAGATGTTATTATAAATGAGAAAAGAATACTCTGAATACTTGTGGTGATTTTTGAAAAGCTTTAACAGCAATTAATTTTCTTAAGTATCCCAGTGAAACATTTTAACATTAATATTTTTTTTATAATAAAGGAAATATAGTTTTGAGAATAAGAAGGATGTCCAAGCTGTAGACTTTGGATCCATATCTTTTTATCATTGGATTTAAAATTTTCTGAAGGAAAATTAATATTAGGTAGTTTGGAACTTTTTGGTCACTGTTTTTCTCTAGTGTGTAAACACCATTTCTTTATTTAGTAAGCCCAATCACTTTCCTCATTCTCTGTTCCTAAAATGCAGAATATGAATTGTAAAATTTAAATTTGTAACATGTAGCGAACTTTTAGATGGATACTAAAGTTTATGAATAATTTGGTACGTGAATGATATTTTGAAATGTGAGGAATTTGTTTAATAGAATATCTCTTTGACAAGCAATAGTTTCTGAAGGCCCATTGATAATAATTATTATAATTATGATTATTATTATTATGCTAAATCTGGGAGTAGATGAAATAAATTTTGTCAAGAGTTGGTTATGTAATATGTAGCTCCTAAACTGATAATTCAGGAGCTAAAATTTGACATCTTTGACATATTAAAAAAATGAGAAGATGGGTAGTATGTGAGAATGCAAAAGAATAAATATCTTCCATAGTAGTCTTTACTAGTTATATTGTTGAAATTTCCAACTATTTTATTTTTCTTTTCTGAAACTTCATGGATTTATTATTATTATTATTATTATTATTTTGTGTTTCCTTTACAAGTGTAACATATGCATATCTGTGTTCTTTTCTTTGTCCTCCTAGTGCCATCTAGCTTCTGCTTTGTGGCTGATCATAAATCTTCGAACATCTTTTTATTATTATTATTTTTATTTTTATATTAAGCCTTTTTATAGTATATGCACCATAATAAATCTCTATTGAACATCTTTGTTGGGTATAGTTGCTTGTGCTCCTTAGGAGAGGAGAGTTTTGAAATAGGGTGCTTGAGGTTGTTTTCTTTTGTCATTCGAGTCAAACCTTTTGTTGAACTCCTTTGTCATTAGAGTCTAATCTCTTTTAGGGGTTATTG
>JXCR01129114.1:27333-88144 GCA_002079205.1 Phalaenopsis hybrid cultivar
GATAATTCAGGAGCTAAAATTTGACATCTTTGACATATTAAAAAAATGAGAAGATGGGTAGTATGTGAGAATGCAAAAGAATAAATATCTTCCATAGTAGTCTTTACTAGTTATATTGTTGAAATTTCCAACTATTTTATTTTTCTTTTCCGAAACTTCATGGATTTATTATTATTATTATTATTATTATTTTGTGTTTCCTTTACAAGTGTAACATGTGCATATCTGTGCTCTTTTCTTTGTCCTCCTAGTGCCATCTAGCTTCTGCTTTGTGGCTGATCATAAATCTTCAAACATCTTTTTTTTTTTTAATTTTTATTTTTATATTAAGCTTTTTTATAGTATATGCACCATAATAAATCTCTATTGAACATCTTTGTTGGGTATAGTTGCCTGTGCTCCTTAGGAGAGGAGAGTTTTGAAATAGGGTGCTTGAGGTTTTCTTTTGTCATTCGAGTCAAACCTTTTGTTGAACTCCTTTGTCATTAGAGTCTAATCTCTTTTAGGGGTTATTGGCAAGTATAACCCCCCTTCTCTCTACTTTTGTTTAAATTGTGGCAAAAACTACATTTATGGAAGGGAAATCATTCTTTCCAAGAAGTTATACTATTATAGCGTCAAAGACAAGTTTTCATCTAGCGATAAATCTGATCTTTTTTTTAATAAGAAGCATTTTTACTGCATTCCATTTGGCTGCATTAATGGTTATTTATCTCTTGCCGTGGCTCTATAGGAAACTGAAATATTTTATGATCGATCATCCGCCATGTTTTGCGGCTGAGATCTTAGTTTGATATCATAGGTTATGGTTGCATTACATACTTTAGAATGCGCTTGATTTATTGTACCCCAAGTTTTTTCTTTTGCTAAATAGGAACATGTTGGTGTCACTTATCTTACTAATCCTGGAGTTTAATAACTTGGACATCACCGGTGACTTCTTTCTATCCCAACAATCGAATATTAGATTGCCTTGTTGAGATTCGTTGCCAAGTAAATGCCCATTTTTTCTCTTCCCCTCAAGAAGATGCATATAAATTTTTGCTGCTTAACAGTAATTTTTTCCATTTAAATGATACGCTGATTGATTTTTTTTGTACTTCTCATGTATTGGCCTTAAGTTTCTAATTAACCTAAAACTAAAGGAACATCAGTATTTTCTTGATTCACGGGAAGGAAAAATATTGTAGTAATTGGTTATTAAAAAAAGAAAGTCAATAAGGCTACAATAATGAAGTCTTATATATAAAAAATTAGGAGGAATGAAAGAAAACATGCAATGATAAAGTCATGCACGTTCGGCGGTATGACGGTGGCTTATAAAAATGCTAAGAAAAAGCTAAAGTCTTTAATACCAAGACAAGAATTGATTGATTGTTTTAATTCAATATTTTTGTAGTATATTTATAATCTTAGGAGAACTTTTAATTTGAATTACATAAAATTAAGGAATAATATTTATAGTAGTCTATGGATTGATAAAATGATAGAATTATAATTATAGAATAATTACTGGTGTTTAGGTATTGATGGGATGATACTAATAATCCCATCGGTCACTAAGGTGGGCATGAAAGGCCTAAGGTGGGTGGAGGACTGCTGGCTTAGTGGAGCACTGATGGAAGCGGAATTAAATGGAGACATTCTATGGAGTTTGTTTTTTCTCACAAAATGTCAATTTTTTTTAAAAAAAAAAAAACTGGAAACATAGTCACGAATAGATAGTGTATAAATTATTTAGAAGTTAATTTCAAAAAAATGATAGTTGGATTTTTTTGTATTATTTTTGCATAAATTTATTGACATATGTTGAATTTGTAATTTCAAACGAAGATTGTACTTTTTTTTAAATAAATCAAAGAAATGCGAATGAAATACACACAGGAGCTTAATATGACAAATTAAGTAGCTACTTAAATGAGTTATGTTGACTTTGATAGGGCAATTAATGTTAATGTCTTAAATTTTTTTTAAAAAATGATTTCATTCTGTTTTCATAAAAAGAATGTAATGAGAGAAACTTCTTTTAATATTAGTGTAGATTTGTCTAAAGTNATGCTACCTTAAAAATCATGTCACTGTTCCATGAACTTTGAAATTTACCTAGAAAGGTGTGCCTATGCATGGAAAATTTTACAAAGATAATTAAAAAATAAAGCTCCCCTAGCATCCATAAATAACTCTCGCAAGTATCTTTATTTACTAGTGCAGCAATAATTGTGTCGATGCACCAAAAAGGTTTGCCATTGCACGATAGTCTTGATATGGTCCTAAGATGGGGTGCAATTTAAGTTAATAAGCATAGTTAGGTCCGGCTCAAAAGTGACTTAACCTTAATATAATCAATACAAACCAGTAATATTTTTAAAAGGGACAGGAGGAAGAGACCCAAACTTAACTATCCATTAACTTGAGCCCAACATGATAAGGACTTTAATCATGTTAGGTTCATGTAAACCCGATCTAAGATGGACAAGATTACCCAATTTTGACACAACTCCTCCAAAAAGAAAATGTAAATCACGTAGTTTTTCTAATAAAAAAATTAGAATCAAATAGATTGTCATTATTTTCGAGCTGATCTAAATCCGAACTGNATACCCAATTTTGACACAACTCCTCCAAAAAGAAAATGTAAATCATGTAGTTTTTCTAATAAAAAAATTAGAATCAAATAGATTGTCATTATTTTCGAGCTGATCTAAATCCGAACTGAACCAATTTGAATCTTGCATGGATTAACCCAAATCCAAAATTTGCGTTTAATTTTAATGTGGAACCAACATTGGCACACTTATCCTAAACTCAACCAAGGAATTCTAACAAATCTTTGTGAAATCCAAGAGGGAATATGATGCCATCCCAAGAGTACAAACCACCAAACTANGATTTTAATGTGGAACCAACATTGGCACACTTATCCTAAACTCAACCAAAGAATTCTAACAAATCTTTGTGAAATCCAAGAGGGAATATGATGCCATCCCAAGAGTACAAACCACCAAACTACCCTCTAAAGAACCAAATTGCCAAAATGACCCCTCTTTCATTCATATGCAGATTGGGTCAATCTATTTGCTTAACAAATAAGAAAATATCTAATTTCTCATTCCCAATTGATAGAAGGGTTTGGTGAATTGTCACCATGATATGTGTGTTAATTCACACAATACAACAAAGTTGTAAGTCTCTTATGAGAGCTTGTAAGTCCCACCTTATGAGCCTTCTCCATAAATAAAAGTTGCAGGTTCAATTTTTAAGCTTTTCGTACCCTACAAGTTGCATGTTTTATAGTTGGGCCTCCTAATGGATGCAAGTCCCTGACATGCCTAAAATATATTACTTTTATTTGCACATTTATTTTTAATGATATTGCGTTTTAATGAAAGATATTTTTTATCTTTTTAGTTGTAGGTACACTAAATGGAGCAAACCGGAGTCAAATGAAACAAAAAGGTTAATGTTGATCTGGCACTTAGGCTCCAAACAACAGAGAGCCTGGCGCCGGTTATCTAGAAAATTCATTGAATGTAGACAAATTTTGAAGAGGTGCTTGAGGAAACTCCTGGGGATTTTGGTAGCTCTATTTAAAGAGACTTCTCGAGATTCAAAAGAGAGACTTTTGTTGGAGGAAAAGAGAGCTTTCGTAGAGAAGTGGATTATTCCTAGAGAGGAGAAAGTCTTGGAGGTTTCCTTGGACTTGAGGAGAAGAGGAGAAGTGAGAGATATCTTTTTCACTACAATTCTAAGTAAGTTTGAAGTGGAATTGTAAGAAGAGTAAGTGATTAAAGGAAACTAGAAAGATTGCTTGAGAAGGAGTTCAAAAATAAGTTGTAAACTTTGTTTATTTTTACTTAGTCTTCTTTTGTAAACTTTTATTTATATATAAATCTATGTGTTCTTCATAAGATCTGAATAGTTTCCTTTGTATTTCTCGCTACAATGAGGAAAATGTGTAGGAATATAGTTTTGTAGAAGTGCTTTTCAAATTTCATAAATTATGATGATTTAAACTCTATGCTTAATTTACTTATCGATCTAGTTAATTGATTTGTTAAAATTTATTGTAAAACATAGTGACCCGAAATGGGTTATGTTCCAACATAATAAGAATCACATTTACCTCATGTATGAGAATGTAGTCCCTAAAATTAAGTGAAAATAAATAAGTAAATAAGTTTTGATGGGCATAAAATTGAAGACTTTAGGATGACAGACTAAAACCACCCAATTTGGTCAAGATGTTTAGAAACTGAAGCAAGATGTTAGCCATGAGGTGTGGAGAAGTGGGAACTCTAGACTGAGAGCTAGTATCTTTCCAGCCTAACCACAAATTTAGGGACCAAACTCTAAATTAGTGAATGTTCTTTATGCACTCGAGAGAGGGTGGAGAATAGAAATGTTTCTATTTGACACAATACCTTAATTATATTTAAAATTATTTTCCTACACTAATTATAAACTCATTTCAAGGGGAAGGATGTTTTATACAAGTTTGAACTCTTCATATATTATTTTAGAGTAGTGGTAACTTTACATTTTAAAACCTTTTTAGATTGTCCTGTATTTACATTTTACATTTTCTTACATACTTGGCATTCCTTTTAATTTTATAGAATTAGATAATACAAAAAACTTGCAATTATTTCCTATATAAGTTTACTAAAATTAAAAGAAGGTTTATTAAAGTTAATTTTATAAAAGTTTTGTTCATCTTCGTGAGATTAATACTAGGGTTTTTAATGAAAAATCATATATTACTTAAAACGATACGTATATTTGCGTAGTTGCCCTAGTGTGTAAACCATTTTTATCATCTTTATATAATATTTAATTTTGTATACTAGACGCTGAATATAAATTGAATCAAACTTTTGGCCATATTTCTGAAATTAAATAATTGTGTAATTGCGGCTTTTTGCGTCATTGTCGGGGATAGCAACGAAACCTTTTTGACATAGAAAAATCTTTATTTTAAATTGTAGAAATAATATAGAAAAACTGTAGTATCGTTTATATATAAGTGCTTGTGTGTGTATTTAAAAATATTAAAAAAAGAAATATTTATTGTTTTACTGTGCTTTACTTGTTTTATTATTTACCTTTAAAATTGTATACGTAGTGCAGGATCTAAAGGTTTAGTACCTTACGATTCTGAGTTTGAGGGAACTATTAAAAAAATTAAAAAACAAAAATAAATTCACAATTTCCAAGAAATAGCAAATACTTGACATAATAATTTAGAAAATCAAATTGATGAGAATGTACCAAAACCATTAATAGATTATGCTAACCCAACGGTAGATGAAATTCACTAAAGTATAAAAAATCCTATCGTAGAAGTTAACAGAATTGAATTAAAATATGTTATCATTCGGATGCTACAAAATAACCAGTTTGGCGGAACTCTATCTGAAGATCATAACTTACATCTTGCAAGTTTTCTAGAACTGTGTCACATTTCAATAAAATAGTGCCTCTAATGATGGCGTTAGACTTATGCTTATTCTTTTTTCCTTAAGTGATAAAGCTAAAATGTGATTGAACTCATTAAGACCTCGATCTAATAAAAACTGGAGTGGCCTAGCACAGAAATTCTTGGCTATGAATTTTCTACCTTCAAAGGCTGCTAAACTTAGAGATGATATTACATTTTTTTTATCAATTTGAAGGAGGATCAATATACGAGGCTTGGGAGCTCTTTAAAGAATTTCTTAGGAAGTGTCCACAGTATTCTTTGCCCGATTTGTTAATAATTGAAATATTTTATGATGGGTTAGTAAGACCACTTAGATCTATTGTTGATGCTGGTGGTGGTGGATTGTTAATGTCAAAACTTTTTGATTAAGCATATTCTTTAATTTAAGAAATGATTACGAATAATATCAATGTTCTTCTGAACGGGTAAATCCTAAAAGAATAACAGTGTTAATGATTTTGACCCTATTTCTATATTAACATCTCNACATATTTTTTAATTTAAGAAATGACTGCGAATAATTTTCAATAGTCTTCTGAACGGGTAAATCCTAAAAGAATAACAGTGTTAATGATTTTGACCCTATTTCTATATTAACATCTAAGTAGCTGCAATATCAAGAAAGTTAGATCAATTGGGAATGAGTTTATCTCAAAAGTTAGTGAGAAAAATTCATTAGGAAAAATGAATTATTCCAACATTCCTACATTTGAGATTTTGAATGCAATTCACAATAAACCTAATAACATCTATTCTAACTATTATAACTCATGTTAGAAAAATCACCCCAACTTTAACTGGAATAACAAATCTGATAGTGTTAACTGTCGGCGTTTAAAAGGGGGGGAGTTACGTTTGGGGGTCGCCCGTAAGANAGACAAATGAATTATTCCAACATTCCTACATTTGAGACTTTGAATGCAATTCACAATAAACCTAATAACCTCTATTCTAACTATTATAACTCAAGTTAGAAAAATCACCCCAACTTTAACTGGAATAACAAATCTGATAGTGCTAACCATCAATGGGAAAATAATCAAGCGAACTCATTGAGAAACTGAAACAACCAAGGTAATACTAATTATCGACCAACTTATCCTCCTAGATTTAACAGTAACCAACAATTTAAAGAGAAGAAGTTGTCTATAGAAAAACTTGTATTACATATGGGAAATTAATTACAAAGCCAAGGAGCAAAAATTATAAATATAGAAAATCAACTGGGACAAATTGCTAACATCCTTAGCAATAGGCGTCAGGGAAGTCTTCTTAGTAATATTGAAATTAATCTTAAAGACCAGAACAAAAAACAAGTTAAAGCTGTCCAATTAAGAAGTGAAAAGAATTGGAGATGAGAGTTCAAAAAACAGAAGAAGTTGAGAAATAGAGAAAAGAATGTGAAAAGTCTTATGAAGATATTCCTCAAGACCTAGAAAAACATATCTCTCCAATGAAGATCAACTTAGAACGACCACCACCTGCATTTCCTTAGAGACTTCGACAACAGAAATTGGATAAACAATTTTCAAAGTTTCTAGACATATTTAAGAAGTTAACAATTAATATTTCCTTTGCTGAAGCTCTGGAATAGATACCGAGCTATGTAATATTTAAGAAAAATATTCTTAATAAAAAAATGAAGTTTAAAGGCAGTGAGATCATTTCCCTCAGTGAAGAGTGTAACGCAATAATTCAGAGTCCTAAGAAACTAAAAGATCCTGGTAGCTTTACTATTCCATGTGCAATAAGAAATATTTTTATGGGAAAGTTATATGTGATTTAGGGGCTAACATTAATTTTATGCCTCTATCTATTTTTTGAAGTTTAGGCTTAGGAAAGATCTCTTCACTTATGTAATTTTTCAGTTAGCTAATCAATCAATTACTTTCCCAAAGGGGATTATAGAAGATGTGTTAGTCAAAATGGATAAATTTATTTTTTTTGTTGATTTCATTGTACTAGATACGGAGGAATATAAAGAAATCTCACTCATTTTAGAGACATTTTCTTGCTAGTGGAAGAGCTATGATAGATGTGCAAAAAATGTGAGTTAACCATGAGAGTCAATGATCAGAAAGTGACATTTAATATATCAAAAGTAATGAAATATCCAACAAAAAGAAGATAGGATGAATGTTTTAGAATGGAACTTATCAATCATATAAATAGCAGTCATTTCAAGGAACATCCTGAAGATAAATTGGAACAACAAGAATTTGAGAATAAAGAAGATACTAATCTAAAAGATGAAATACTTCAAAAGATTAATGAGAATACAAATTATGTTCAAAAAATTTTGAGTAATTGAACCCGAGCGAAACAATAAATCTTTCAGTCCTTCAATTGAAAAACTTATTGAAATAGAAATGAAGGTTCTACATATGCATTTAAAGTATGTTTTTCTAAGGCACTTGTCTACATTACCTGTTATAATATCTTCAAACCTGACTGAATATCAAGAACAAAAATTAATTGAAATTTTCAAAAATTATAAAAAAAGTTTTTGGATAGACGATAGCGGATATTAAAGAAATCGGTCTTTCAATTTGTATGCAACGAATTTTAATGAATGAGAATTATACGTCGAAGGCTGGTCCTCAAAGGAGACTAAACCCTATAATTAAAGAAGTTGTTAAGAAAAAAATTATAAAATGGTTAGATGTTGTAATTATTTATCATATTTCGGATAGTGCTTAGGTTAGTTCTATCCACTATGTTCCTAAAAAAGAGGGAGTGACTGTATCTGTTAATGAAAAGAATGAATTAATTCCTACCCGACAAGTCACTGGGTCGCAAATCTGCATTGATTATAAAAAATTAAATCTCGCCATAAAGAAATATCACTTTTTTTACCTTTTCTGGATCAAATGTTAGATAGGTTAGCGGGGCATAAATATTTTTGTTTTTATAATGGATATATCGGTTATCACCAAATTCTTATAACTTATGAGAATCAAGAAAAGACCACATTCACGAGTTCTTAAGAGACTTTTGCTTATAGATGGATGTTATTTGGATTATTCAATGCACCTAGAACTTTTCAAAGATCCGTGATTTTCATTTTCTGCAACTTAATTGAGAAAGAAATAGAAGTTTTATAAATGACTTTTCAGTGTTTGGTACTTCATTTGAATCATATTTAAATCATTTAGAAAAAATACAAAAACATTAAGAAGAGACGAATTCAGTTCTTAATTAGGAGAAATGTCAATTTATGTTTGCAGGAAGAATTGTACTTAGACATAAGATTTCTGAAAAACGCTATGGAAGTAGATCCGGCGAAAATTCAAGTTATTGCTAAACTACCTCCTTCTACTAAGTGAAAGGGGTTAGAGGTTTCTTAGGACTTGCTGGTTTCTACAGGTGATATATTAAAAATTTTTCAAAAATTACTAATACACTATGCCAACTTGTAGAAAAAGATACATTATTTGATTTTAATCAGAAGTGCCTAAATGTCTTCGAGTTAGTAAAATAAAAATTAATCACCATTTCTATTATTGTTTCACTCAATTGGGGGAAATCATTTGAGTTAATGTGTGATGCGAGTAATTATACTATTGAGGTTGTTTTGGGACAAATATGATAAAATTTTCAAAGTAATATATTATACTAGTAAAACTCTTAATAAAGCTCAAATTAATTATACTACTATAGAGCAAAAATTATTAGCGATAATATGTCTTTAATAAATTTAGGTCTTTTCTTAATGAAAATAGTACATACAGATCACTGTTATTAATATCTGATGTCAAAGAACAATGGAAAAACACAGTTAACCAGATGGGTTATTCTGATGCAAGAATTTGATTTTGAAAAAGTACATAGGAAGAAAACTGATAATTAGATAGTTGATCATCTATCTAAGCTTGAACATGAAAATTCAGATTACATTAAAAATGAAATTATTGAATATTTTCCTGATGAAAAATTATATATTGTAACTGAAAGACATGTTCTGTGGTATGCCAACATAATTAATTTGATAGTTAGTAACATTTTAACTTTTGGTTTAACATACTTACAACAAAAGAAATTTAAGCATGATGCAAGATCTCACTTCAAAGACTACCTATATTTATATTTAACATACTTACAACAAAAGAAATTTAAGCATGATGTAAGATCTCACTTCAAAGACTACCTATATTTATATAAACAATATACGGATTAAATTATTCGAAGATGTGTATCTATGGAAGAAACTCAACAAATTATTCATAAATGTCTTGATTCTGATTTTGGGTGGCACTTTGGGATTGATAAAAATGCATATAAAATTTTACAATTTAGATTTTAATGACCTACAATATTTAGATATGTTAATACTTATGTGAAAATATGTGATCAATGTTAACGGGTATGTAATATTTCTAGAAGAAATAAAAAACCCCTCAATTTTAGTTTAGATGTTGAAACTTTTTATATTTGTTGTTTAGACTTTATGAGACTATTTATATCATCTTTCAGAAATATATACATTTTAGTAGCAGTGGACTATGTTTCAAGGTGGATGTAAGCTGTAGCTTTACGTCGCTGTGATGCTCGAAGTGTTGCAAAATTATTAAAGAGAAATATTTTTTGTAGATTTGAAATGTCGAGAGTAAAAATTACAGATAGAGGAAGTTATTTCAAGAATAAGAATATTGAAATGTTAGTTAGAAAATATAGTATTAGACATAAAATTGTCACTGTTTATCATCCTCAGACCAGCGGTCTAGCAGAATCCAAGCTAGAAATTAAAAAACTTTTGGAGAAAACAATAAACCCTAATAGGATGGATTGGTCTGGGATGGAATATTATGGGCTTATAGAACCGCATATAAAACTAATACAAGAATTACCCCATATAAACTCTTATTTGGGAAGTTTGCCACTTACCAGAAGAACTGGAGCATAAAGTTTATTGCGCTATCAAAGAATTTAATTATAATTTGAAAAATGTTGGTGAGAAAAAACGATTTCAATTGAATTAGCTTTATGAAATCAGAAATGAATCTTATGAAAATGCAAAGATTTATAAGGAAAAGTTGAAATTATCGCATGATCAAAAGATTTTAATAAAGAATCTAGAACTTGGACGAGAAGTTTTACTATACAATTCAAGATTGAAATTATTTCCTCGGAAACTGAAGTCTAGGTGAATGGAGTCATTCATTGTGGTAAAAGATTATCCTTACGGTGCTGTGGATATCAAGCATCTGAAAAATGATAGAATTTTCAAAGTAAATGGACATAGGCTGAAGCCTTACTTTGATTGAAATAAATATATATTTAATGAAATCCTAATGTCCTGAGTAAGATGTGGATACGTCGGGCAGACGATGTTAGACCAAGCGCATTGTGGGAGACAACTCATAGTTATTAAAGTGAATTAAGTTTAGTTTGTTTATATTTGATTGTGTGCATTTACTTGATTGTGTTTGAGAGTCACACATGTGTTGTTACAACTTCAAATGATATAATTCATGACATAGGAAAGGTTAGGACGTGTATTTGGACCTATGGTGAACCAGTGTTCAATTGTGCGCTAGTGCCTAGGCGTCGAAATCTGGAGCCTAAGCTCCGGAACACAGAGAACCTGGGGCCTAAGCGCCCAAATCTGGCAACTAGTTACAGAATTGCGAAATTAAACAGTTTTTCTGACGGTTATTTGTATTATAAACCCCCAAAACCTTCAATTCATTTCATTCTTCACCATTTAGAAGGTTTGGGAGTGATATAAGTCTTGAGATTTCACCAAATTTCAAGATTCATGGATTGCAATGCTTTGTCAAGTTCAACTCTAGAAGTATTTCATCAGAAGAAGTTCATAAGGAAAGAAGCGCAGAGAGTTCATGATAGGACTTTGGTGAAGAAGAAATTAATAAGAGAAAAAGGATAGATTATGCCTGAAGGCCTGATCGACGCAATTATTGCGCAGAGATGTTGGGAAGTGTTTTGCTACAGCACTATCGCTGCTGTGATCTCTGCTGTGAAGGAATTATATGCAAATCTTCATGGATTCAATCATGTATTGGTTTATATTCAAATTAAATTAGTACATTTTGCTCCAAGGATCAACAAGTTGTTCTTAGTGGATGGCGTGCCAACCTGCGAGTTTGATAACTTCACTCCGACTAGAGACAATTGGATTGAGAACTTCAGAATCCTAACGGATAGCAATGAACGTTGGAGATTTAGAAGTGATTCCAAGATTAGTTCCCTGCTGCAAGATTAAATTCATCATCTAAGCCTTAGCACTTTTTCATTTAAGCCTAATTGCTTACTACCACAAATATCAAGTAACGAAGGAAAGTGCAATCCTAAATTACTGTATTCAGACGAGAAGACCTATTGATGTGGGGGCACTATTTGTAGATCCATTATTGAAGGTACACTAAATGGATCTATGATTGGGCTTGGACACCTTACTGTTATTTTCTCACTTTGTAGTCAAGCCTAGGTCCCATATGAAAGTTGGGAAAAAATACCTCTTCCCCGGAAGCCCATGAACCAGTCTATCTTGATATGTAACAACATCGATCTTTATGCGGCGCATGGAGGAAGTTCTAATACGGACCGGTTGATACACCTAAAATATAGTATTTTTAGACACATTTTTATACCTATTTTTTAGATATTGCGCTTTACAGAAAAGTATTTTTGTGTTTATCTTGCAGATATAGGTAAAAAGTGAGAAAAATGCTTAAAGGAGTGAAAAATGATCAAATTTGGAGCAAAAATGTGAAAAATGTGCAAAAGAGTTTTGGCGCCTAAGCGCTGGTTAAACATAGAAGGCCGCGCCTAAGCCCCAGAGGCCACGCGCTTAAGCGCCAATAGCAGTTATTGGATGAGTAAATTCGGTTTCTACGAATTTTGAAGAGGTTTTTTAATACCCATTGGCTTAATAGGTGCTTATAACCAACATGGATGAAAATTATCACGAAAAGATGCATCTCTTGGGGAAATACATCAAATCTAGACATATTTTGAAGAGAAATCAATGCACCTTTTGGATATTTACAAAAGAAAAAAGATTGGGACTTTGAAAGAGATCATGAAAGTGTTGAAAAGTTTTGAAAGTTCTCATTTGGGGAGTTAGATCGGAGAGATTTTCAGGCACAACTTTCACTTTTATTTTATCCTTGTTATTTTATTTTGAGTGATTGTAAAGAGAAGAGAATCAAATGAACTTCAAGAGTTTGGTGGAGGATTTGAAATAAGTTTTTATCCTTTTGTTTTGAGACTACTTTTGGTTTTAATTGAGACTTATTGTTAATTTGACAATGATTTCTTCTTTTAAACTAAAGTGTGATTATGTTTTCTCCATAGATTCTAAATAGTTTTCTTCATCTTTCTTCTCAAAAGGATAAGTAATTAAGTTTTGAACGGAAGTTATGGAAAGTATTGATCTTCAATGTAGAAGAAGTTATGATGATTTAAATCTATGCACTTCATTTATTTCTTGATTTAGTCAATCCAGATGTTAAAATTTGTTGTGAGAACATGTAAAAACCGAGCTGGTATTGTCTCAGTCATTAATTGAAAAGAATCACATGAGTTTGTATAAATGAGAATGTAATTCATATGATTGAGTGCAAATAAATGGGGAAATATTTATTGAAGGGTATAGAATTAGAGGACTTTAAAGTGACAGGTTAAAGCCTCCAACTTGGTGTATTGTTTTAGGTTCTGATACGAGAATGTTAGCCCTTAGGTGGACGGAATCGAGGGAACTCTTAGAGTGAGAGCTAGTATCTTCCCTGCCTAGCCGGTCTTTAGAATATTCAAACTTTAAATTAGCCAATATTTTTTATAGCATCTCAAGTAAGGGTAAAAAATATTATTGCTCTTACTTAGCACAACACAATTTGCATACTTCCACATCAGAATTCTTATACTTATTACAGATTCATAACAAGAAGAAATATATTTTCATATTTAGTGTTTTTCTTCTACAAAAATTCTAGTTATCTTTCTAAATTATTATTGTTTTATCAAAATATTAAAAATACCAAAAATATTTAAATTTTCATTACTAAAAAAATCATCTTTGGTTTAGATAATTATCCTTTTATTAAAAATAGAAAGTTTGTTGTTCAATAGTGCATATTGCATATTCTCTCTATAGGTTCGATATTCAGGCCTAAATCAAAAAGTCTTATATTACTTAATAACAATACGTATACTTGCGTAGTATCTCAATATATATATAAATTAAATTCTTATTTTTCTTCAGGATCAAATTTTTATATTTATTGCAAAGTAAAGAAGTATAAGTGAAATACAATCTGAAATATTATTGTACTGTGCATATTAGCAGTATCTAGTGATCAAGTTTTTGGCGTCATTGCCGGGGAGAAATTAATTTTAAAAGCAAATTTCTATTTTTAGAAAGGCTTATTTAAACTTTAAGTTATCTTATCTTATTTTATTTTGTTTTGTTTATTTTATTTTATTTTATTATATGTTAGTGTATGCGTAGTTCAGGTTCTGAAGAACTAGTGCCCTATGATTCTGAATTAGAATGAACTATTAGAAAAATCAGAAAACCAAAAAAATTATAAATTTTGAAAAATAAAAAAAAATTACAGAAATGGCTGACCAAAATAATCAAAATGTTGAAATTCATCAAGAGTTTAGACCTTTAAGAGATTATGTCAACCCTATTGTAGATGAACTTCATTATAGTATTCAAAAACCTACTGTAGTGGCTAATTCATTTGATATTGTAGTATTCAAAAATCTACTGTAGTGGCTAATTCATTTGAGCTTAAACCTGCTATTATCCAAATGATATCAAATAATCAGTTGGGGGATCACCAAATTTGAGCTTAAACCTGCTATTATCTAAATGATATCAAATAATCAGTTTGGGGGATCACCAACTGAAGAACTTGTTATTATCCAAATGATATCAAATAATCAGTTTGGGGGATCACCAACTGAAGATCCAAATTCAGCTATTATCCAAATGATATCAAATAATCAGTTTGGGGGATCACCAACTGAAGATCCAAATTTATATTATTCAAATGATATCAAATAATCAGTTTGGGAGATCACCAACTGAAGATCCAAATTTACATCTTGCACTATTATCCAAATGGTATCAAATAATCAGTTTGGGAGATCACCAACTGAAGATCCAAATTTACAAATTGTGCACTACATTTAAATACGATGACGTATCAGATAATGTCATAAAACTTAAGTTATTTCATTTCTCACTGAGAGATAAAGCTAAGATGTGGTTGAATTCGTTAGCACCTGGATCTATCAGAACTTGGGGGGATTTAGCACAAAAATTTTTTGCTAAATATTTTTCACCATCAAAAACTGCAAAGCTTAGAAATGATATTACATCTTTTAATCAGTTTGAAGGGGAATTTATTTATGAAGCATGGGAAGATTTAAAAAACAATTTTCAAGGAAGTTAGACAAATTTGAAATTAATTTTTCTCAACCAATTTTCATAATTGAAGAGAATTCATTATGTCAAATGGTAGATTCTCAAGCATCATTAGAAACTTTGAATGTCATAAATAATAAGCAGAATAACTATTATAGCTCAAGGTTGGAAGAACCATCCCAACTTTAACTGGAATAACAATTCAGGTGGTAATAATCAACAATAGGGCAACAACCAAGGAAACTCATTAAGAAACTGGAACAACCAAGGGAATAATAATTACAGATCTACTTATCCTCCAGGTTTCAACATCAATACACAGTTTAAGGAGAAGAAGTTGTCTATAGAAGAAGTGGTGTTACAAATTGGAAATCAATTACAAAGTCAAGGAGCTACAATTAAAAATATTGAGAATCAACTTGAGCAAATAGCAAATTCATTAAATAATAGATCCCAAATAACACTTCCTAGTTATACTGAATCACATTCAAAAGACCAGAATAAAAAACAAGTAAAATTCGTTCAACTTAGAAGTGAAAGAGAGTTGGAAGGTCGGGTTCAAAAAGAAATTGTAGAGAGAGAATAAATTGAAGAATCAAAAGAGAACGCTTCAAAAGATTCTGACAGACCTATTTCTCCACTAAAAATTGATTTGGAAAAACAACCACCTCCATTTTCTCAGAGACTTCGTCAGCAGAAGTTGGATAATCAATTTCAAAATTTCTGGAAATATTTAAAAAACTTACAATTAATATTTCATTTGCTAAAAATTTAGAACAAATGTCGAGCTATGTAAAGTTTATGAAAGATATTCTCAACAGGAAAAGAAAGTTTGAAAATAATGAGACTGTTGCACTTAGTGAGAAGTGCAGTGCGATAATTTAGAAGAAGCTTCCTCAAAATCTTAACGATCCTGGTAACTTTACAATTTCATGTGCAATAGGAGACAGATTTTATAGGAAAGCTTTATGTGAATTAGGTGCAAGCATTAACCTTATGTCATTATCAATATTTAAAAGATTGGGATTAGGAGAAATATCCTCTACTACTGTAGGTTTGTAGTTAGTAGATTGCTCGATAACATACCCTAAAGGAGTTATAGAAGATGTCCTAATGAAAGTGGATCGAATTATTTTTCTTGTTGATTTCATTGTGCTAGATATGAAGGAAGATAAAGAGATACATATCATTTTGGGGAGACGATTCCTAGCCACAGGAAGAGCAATGATAGATGTGCAGAAATGAGAATTAACAATGCGCGTCAATGATCAAACTGTTACTTTTAACATTTCAAAATCAATGAAATACCCTGCAAAAGATAAAGATAATGAATGTTATAGGATGGATGTTATAAGATATCTAAGTGAATGTCATTTTAGAATTACTTATGAAGAAAAATCTGAAGTACAAGATTTGGAACACGAGCAAGAAGAGGAATTAAATCAATGCGAAAATCATTTTAAGGAAAATTCAAACTATGTTCGAGAAAGTTTTAAAGTTTTAGACACAAAAGACAAAGATAAATCATTTTGTTCATCTATTGAAAAACCTCAAGAACTAGAGTTGAAGTTACTTCCTGATCATTTAAAATATGTCTTTTTAGGAGATTTATCTAATTTACCAGTTATAATTTCCTCAAAATTAACAATGAAACAAGAAAGGTCGATGAAAATTCTGAAAAATTTTAAGAAAGTCTTTGGATGGACAATTGCTGATATTAAAGGAATCAATTCTTCAATTTGTATGCATATAATTCATATGGAAGAGAACTGCAAACCCAGGACTGATCCGCAAAAGAGATTGAATCATGTTATGAAAGAAGTTGTAAAGAAATAAATTTTAAAGTGGTTAGATGTTGGAGTTATCTACCATATTTTAGATAGTGCATAGGTTTGACCAATTCAGTGCGTTCTTGAGAAAAGAGTAACTGTAACTATAAACGAACATAATGAGTTAATACCTACTAGACAAGTTACAGGGTAGTGAATATGCATTGATTATAGAAAATTAAATCTTGTCACTAGAAAAGATCATTTTGCATTACCCTTTCTGGATCAAATGTTGAATAGACTAGCTGGGCATAAAAACTTTTGTTTTCTGGATGGATATACTAGTTATCACCAAATTCAAATATCTCTTGAAGATCAAGAGAAAATAAGGTTTATTAGTCCTTATGGTACTTTTGCTTTTAGAAGAATATCCTTTGGTTTATATAATGCACCTATTATATTTTAAAGATCTATAATGGCAATTTTTTGTGATTTAATTGAAAAAGAGATTGAAGTATTCAGGGATGACTTTTCAGTATTTGGAACTTCATTTGATTCATGTTTAAAACATTTATCCAAAGTTCTTAAGCGCTGTGAAGAAACAAATTTAGTCCTTAACTGGGAAAAATTCAATTAATGGTAGCAGCAGAAATTGTATTAGGACATCAAATATAGAAAATGGTATGGAAGTAGATTCTGCTAAAATTCAAATGATCGTCAATTTACCTTATCCAACAAATGTAAGGGAAATTAGGAGTTCTTTAGAATATGCTGAATTCTACAGGCAATATATTAAAGACTTTTCAAAGATTGTTAAGTCTTTATGTCATTTACTAGAGAAAGATGCAATTTTTAATTTTGATGAGAATTGCCTAAAAGCTTTTAAGTTATTAAAAGAAAAACTAATCACTGCACCAATTATAGTTTCACTAAACTGGAAAAAATATTTTGAATTAATGTGTGATGTTAGTGATTATGCTATTGGAGCAGTTTCAGGACAAAGATATGATAAAATTTTCAAAGTTATTTAATATGCTAGTAAAACTCTTAATAAAACTCAAATTAATTATATAACTGAAAATGAGTTATTAGCAATAGCATATGCTTTTAATAAATTTAGATCATATTTAATTGGAACTCATTGTGTAGTGCATACAAATCATTCTGCTATTAAGTACCTAATGAAAAAGAAGGATGCTTAAACCTAGACTTATAAGATGAATTTTTCTTTTGCAAGAATTTGATTTTGTAATAATAGATCGGAAGGGGATTGAAAATCAAATTGCTCATCATTTGTTCAGGCTTGAATTAGAAAAATCACTCTATTTTAAAAATGAAATTAATGAACATTTTCCAGATAAAAAATTGTTCACTATTAATGAGTGGTGTGTTCCGTGATATGCCGACATTGTGAACTTTATTGTTAGTGATATTATACCCTTTTGAATGACATACCAAGAGAAGAGAATTTATTTCTAAAGCTAAAACTTATTTTTGGGATGACCCATTTTTATATAAACAAGGAAAGGATCTGATTATTCGAAGATGTGTATCATTAGAAGAAACTTATGAAATTATCCAAAAATGTCATAATTCTGATTTTGGGGGACATTTTGATGTTGATAAAACAGCATACAAAATTTTACAATCTGGATTTTATTGGCCTACAATTTTTAGATATGTTAATGCTTATATCAAAACTTATGATACATGTCAAAGAATAGGCAATATTTCTAGAAGAAATGAGATGTCCCTCAATTAAATGCTAGAAGTTGAAATATTTGATGTTTGGGGATTAGATTTCATGGGACCATTTATACCATCTTTCGGAAATTTACATATCCTGTTAGCAGTGGACTATAAATCCAAATGGATAGAAGTTGTTTTACCTTGATTTGATGCTCAAAGGGTTGCAAAATTTTTTAAAACAAATATATTTTGTAGATTTAAGATGTGAAGAGTTATCATTACTGATGGGGGACATGTCATAATTGAGAAATTTTTAAAGAAATATCATATAAATCATAGAATTGCTACTGCTTATCATCCTCAGACAAGTGATTTGGCTGAATTATTCAATCGAAAAATTAAAAGAATTATAGAAAAATCTGTGAATTCAACAAAAATATATTGGTCGGTCAAACTTGACTATGCTTTGTGGGCTTATAGAACTGCATACAGAGCTCCTATAGGAATGTTCTCGTATAGACTAATATTTGGAAAAACTCGTCACTTATCAGTTGAACTTGAGCATAAGGCATATTGGGCGATTATAATTTGAAAAATGATGGTGAGAAAAAAATTATTACAATTAAATGAGCTTGAAGAGATAGGGAATGAATCTTATGAAAGTGTCAAAATTTATAAAGAAGCGAAGAAGATGTGTCATGATCGAAGGATTCTTACTAAAAATTTTCAGTCAGGGCAACAAGTTTTGTTATATAATTCAAGGTTAAGATTATTTTCAGGCAAACTTAAGTCCAGGTGGATGGGCTCATTTTTTGTGAATAAAGTTTATCCTTATGGAGCTGTAGATATTAAAGATCCTAAGTCTGAGAAAATATTTAAAATTAATGGACATAGACTGAAACATTATTTTGTAGGGGATCAGCATAAGTTTAGTGATGAAATAATGTTAGGTCAACCAATGTAAGCACTGGTTATGTCGGGCTGACGACATAAAACCAAGCGCTTTGTGGGAGGCAACTCATAGTTATTAGTGTTTTTATATTGATTGTTGTTTTATGTGTGATTAAAAAAATTTGGGGTAGTATTTTTGAGACTATTATGTGTTAGTATTGATTTTAAGACTTTATTTATTGATCTAGACATATTAAAATGTGAATTTGGATTTTAAGTTGACTAGTGCAAAGATGTGCACTGGCGTTTAAGCGTCAAATCCGGCGCTTAAGCGCGGCAGTTTAAAAGCATGTGCGAAATTAATATTCTAGAAGGGAAAACCGCCTAGAAGTTAGCAAAAACGTGCCAAGGCAGTTTTTAAACGTGTCTATGAGTTATTGGAAGAATTTAGGTCTATAAATAGAAGGGTTTAGTGAGTGAATTTCACCCCAGATCATTTCTAGCCCTAAAGACTAAGAGAGAAAAAGATTTTAAGAAGATGTCTTCATAAGAGATGAATTTGAAGAAGGAGACCATGAGGAAGAAATTCATTAGTCAAAGTGCACAAGAGATGTATAACGGTTTCTTACCGTTAGTATTGACGGGATATGAGAGAAGATCAACAAAATTGAAAATACTATGTCTGTACTGGAGACTAAGGTATTGGAGATTCATGCACATCTTGAGCATATTGGATGGCAATTGAAAATGCTATTTAGCCACACTAGTTATATAGAGGAAGCGGATAAGAAGATGTTTCTTAAGCAAAAGTAGGTTGAAGAAAATTGCATCAGAGCACGTCACCACCGTCCGTTTTATCAATTTTATATTCTAGTTGCCCCAGGAGAGACTAATGAAAGACCTGAATTTGTTCCTTCTAATGAAGAATGGAATTAATTTCTATGTTTAAAGTTATGTTTTTGTGTGTTTAAATTTGTTGTCTTTAAATGTTTTAGTGTTTGAGACATGTTTTTAGTGTTTATGTTACTTAGGTGTTTAATTGTGAAAGATTGTTAAGTGTTTATATTTAGAAAAATTTTCTCATCCAAGATTATTTGGCATGAGAACTAAGTGTTTAAATGTATTTGTACTCGTTTGTGAATTAATATAAGTTTGTTTGTGTGAAATTGTTTTATTTTAGCCTCGAATTGAAATAGTTATTAAAGAGAATTTTGAGATAAAGGAGAGTTACAGGAAGTTGAAAATATTCATTTAAGTGCTATGAGACCATTTAGGGGTGATTTACTTAGGCAAATAGTGCAATTTACTTTAATTTGAAATTTTTGAAAATCATGCACTGGCGCCTAAGTGCCACATCTGCGCTTAAGCGGAGCAAACCCGAGAGGCAGGAGTCTAAGCGCCACTTACCCGTGCTTAAGCGCTGGTTCACGAAAGCCGGTTCGCGAATGGTTAAAAGTGAATTTTTGAATCGAAAATCACCATTTTTATGCCTTTTGTCACCTTCAACCTCACAAAAACGCGATTTTGGAAGGCTAGCGCACATATAAAGTGAAGATTTCTTGGTGGAATCAAGTGAAATTTGCTAGATCCAAGTTGCTTGAGGTAAGAACTTTACTTCTATGTAAAAATTTTGGATTTCCACCGTGTATTTTAAGCACATTTGGAGAAATTCGAAAATTCACTATTCATGTGAAAAATAAAGAAAAATCTATGAAAATTGCATGGGAAGTTTAGTTTGTGTTTTTGGAAGTTTAGTTTAGTGATTTAAACTTGTTTTTTGAAGTTATTATTGGAATTTATCAAATTTGCAGAATGACACCAAGAATGAAGAGGAACAAAGGCAAAGCCCCTTTCGATTCGAGTAAATTTGTTAGTTCAAAAGCTCAAGATCGATATAGTGATGCGTTGCAATCACACAAACTAATTCAGGAGAGATGTTTTAGAAATCCGGGTGGAGACGTGGAAGATTTAATTGTTTGACGACAGTGGGGACAATTCTGTTGTTTCTCTGGTGTGGCAGTTATATATGTTGTAAGGGAGTTCTATGCAAATCTCCCTGAAGCTGAAGACAATCGAGTTATAGTTCGAGGAAAGTTGATACCTTTTACGCCAAAAATAATCAACTTGTTTTACCATTTACAACCGAATACGTTTTGTTTTTATGCAAATTATAGTCCTACTGAAACGGAATTAGACAAGATTATTTCTTACTTGACTATTGGGAGAGGACTTTGGAGGATCACTGAGGATCACTAATGAGAGAAGAGTCAACTTCCCAACTTCAAAGTTATGTGCACCTTCAAAGGCCTGGCACTATTTCATTTTTGCTCGTTTGTTTCCGACCAATCATCCCAATGAAGTGACCAGAGAAAGAGCGACATTGAACTATTGTATTCAAGAGGGAAAGCTCATCAACATTAGGAGATTTGATCTGTCAGACTATCATCAGTTCTGCTACAGCTGTTACAACTGTAGGTCTGGGATTTGCTTCCTTGATTTTTTCTTTGTGTGAGCAGGCTGGAGTTACATATGATAGCTGGGAGGAAGTGTTATTACCTCTAAAGCTCATTACTAAAGTGAATGTGAAGACATTCTGAGCATTCAATTTTTGGCTAGAGATGAGGATTTTCTCAGAGTTATGGAATGGAGACGTTTGTTGCTTCTACCTCTGCTGCTTCTACATCTAAACCATCTACCTCACGTGCTTCTACATCTCGAGGTGAGTCTACTGAGACCCAAGATCAATTATTGCAGAGGATGATAGATAATATTAATTTTACCGCTGATAGGGTACAAAATTTAGAGCGTTCTGCAGAGCATACTGATAGGTATAATAGGAGAAAAAGTTATTATGAAGAGAAATTTCACTCATCTTTGGAGAGTCTCATTAGAGATAACCAAGGAGTGCAATTTCCTCCATATCCTAAATACCCTGATTATGAGCCTGCAAAAGTTTAGGATAGCAGTGATTCAGAGGATGAAGAGTAGAGCAGAGAGATTTATTTTATGATTGTAATATGATATGAACTNGGAATATATTTATGAAGCATGATAAAGATTTAAAGAACTCTTAAGAAAGTGTCCACACCATGTTATACAAGATTGGTTAATAATTCAAACTTTTTATAATGGATTAGTTGGATCTCTTAGATCAATTATCAATGCTGCTGCTGGTGGTTCATTGATGTCAAAATCATTTCATGACGCTTATGTTTTAATTGAAGAAATGACTACCGATAATTTTTAATGGCCTTCTGAGAGGGTAAATCCTAAGAAAGTAGCCAATATTCATGAAACTGATGCATTTACCATGTTAGAAAATTAATTTGGAATTAATTTTTCTCAACCAATTTTCATGATCGAAGAGAATTCATTAGGCCAAATGGTAGATTCTCAAAAATCATTAGAAATTTTGAATGACATATATAATAAGCAGAATAACCCATATTCAAATTATTATAACCCAGGTTGGAAGAACCATTCCAACTTTAACTAGAATAACATTTAAGGAAGGAATAATAAACTTTGGGGGAACAACTAAGGAAACCCATCGGGAAACTGGAACAATCAAGGGAATAATAATTATAGATCTACTTATCCTCCAGGTTTCAACAGTAATACATAGTTTAAGGATAAGAAGTTGTATATAGAAGAAGTGGTGTTTCAAATGGGAAATAATATACAAAGTCAAGGAGCTACAATTAGAAATATTGAGAATCAACTTGGTAAAATAGTAATTTATTAAGTAATAGATACCAAGGAACACTTCCTAGTAATACTGAATCAAATCCAAAAGACCAGAATAAAGAACAAGTAAAAGTCGTTCAACTTAGAAGCGGAAGAGAGTTGAAAGGTAGGGTTCAAAAAGAAACTGAAGTAGAGAGAGAAGAAACTGAAGAATCAAAAGAGGACAGGAAGAGAGTAGGAAGGTCGGATTCAAAAGGAAATTGAAGTAAAGAGAGAGGAAATTGAAGAATCAAAATAGGACACTCCAAATGATTCTGAGAGACCTATTTCTCCACTAAAAATATATTTGGAAAAACCACCACCTCCATTTCCTCATAGACTTCATCAGCAGAAGTTAGATAAGCAATTTTCAAAATTTCTAGAAATATTTAAGAAGCTTTCACCTAATATTCTATTTGTTGAAGCCCTAGAACAAATGCCAAGCTATGTAAAGTTTATGAAGGATATTCTCAACAGAAGAAGGAAGTTTGGAGATAATGAGACTATTGCACTTAGTGAGGAGTGCGGTGCAATAATTCAGAAGAAGCTTCCTGAAAAGCTTAAAGATGCTGATAGCTTTACAATTCCATGTGCAATAGAAGACAGATTTTATGGAAAATCTTTATGTGATTTAGGTGCAAGCATTAACCTTATGTCATTATCAATATTTAAAAGATTGGGATTAAGAGAAATATCCTCTACTACTGTAACTCTGCAGTTAGCAGATCGTTCAATAACATACCCTAAAGTAGTTATAGAAGATGTCTTAGTGAAAGTGGATAAATTTATCTTTCCTGTTGATTTCATTGTGCTAAATATGAAGGAAGATAAAGAGATACCTATCATTTTGGGGAGACCTTTCCTAGCCACAGGAAGAGCAATGATAGATGTACAGAAAGGGGAATTAACAATGAGTGTTAATGATCAAACTGTTACTTTTAACATTTCAAAATCAGTGAAATAACCTGCAAAAGGTAAAGATAATTAATGCTATAGGATGGATGTTATAAGATATCTAAGTGAATGCCATTTTAGAACTATTTATGAAGAAAAATATTTGGAACATGAGCAAGAAGGGGAATTAAATTAATTTGAAGATCTTTTTAAGGAAAATTCAAACTATGCTCGAGAAAGTTTTGAAGTTTTGGACACGATAGACAAAGATAAATCATTTTTTCCATCTATTGAAAAACTTCCAAAACTAGAGTTAAAGTTACTTCCTGATCATTTAAAATATGACTTTTTAAGAGATTCCACTACTTTACCAATTATAATTTCGTCAAAATTAATGATGGAAGAAGAAGAAAGGTTGATGAAAATTATGAAAAATTTTAAACAAGTCTTTGGATGGACAATTTTTGATATTAAAGGAATCAGTCCATCAATTTGTATGCATAAAATTCCTATGAAGAGAACTGAAAACCCATGGCTGATCCACGAAGGAGATTGAATCCTGTTATGAAAGAAGTTGTAAAGAAAGAAATTTTAAAGTGGTTAGATGCTGAAATTATCTACCTTATTTCAGATAGTGCATGGGATAGTCCAATTCATTGTGTTTCTAAGAAAGGAGGAGTAACTATAACTGTAAATGAACATAATGAGTTAATACCTACTAGACAAGCTATAGTGTGACGAATATTCATTAATTATAGCAAATTAAATCTTGCCACTGGGTAAGATCATTTTCCACTACCCTTTATAGATCAAATGTTGGATAGACTAGCTCGGCATAAATACTTTTATTTTCTGGATGGATATACTGGTTATCACGAAATTCAAATATCTCTTAAGGATCAAGAGAAAACAATTTTTACCAGTCCTTATGGTACTTTTGCTTTTAGAAGAATGCCATTTGGTTTATGTAATGCCCCTGCTACATTTCAAACATGTATGATGGCATTTTTTTATGCTTTAATTGAAAAATGGATTGAAGTGTTCATGAATTACTTTTCAGTGTTTGGAAGTTCATTTAACTCATTTTTAGAACATTTATCCAAAGTTCCTAAGTGCTGTGAAGAAACAAATTTAGTCTTTAACTGGAAAACATGCCAATTTATGGTAGCAGGAAGAATTGTATTAGGACATCAAATATCATAAAATTTTATGGAAGTAGATCCTACTAAAATTTAAGTGATCGCTAATTTACCTTATCCAACAAATATAAGGGAAATTAGGAGTTTTTTAGGACATGGATTCTGCAGGCAATATATTAAAGACTTTTCAAAGATTACTAAGCCTTTATGTCATTTAATGGAGAAAGATGAATATTTAATTTTGATGAGGAATGCCTAAAAGTTTTTAAGTTATTAAATGAAAAACTAATCACTGCACTAATTATAGTTTCACCAAACTGGGAAAAACTTTTTGAACTAATGTGTGATACAAGTGATTATGCTATTAGAGCTGTTTCAAGATAAAGATATGATAAAATTTTCAAAGTTATTTACTGTGCTAGTAAAACTCTTAATGAAACTCAAATTAATTATACAATAACTAAAAAAGAGTTATTAGCAATAGTATAAGCTTTTGATAACTTTAGATCATATTTAATTGGAACTCATTGTGTAGTGCATACAAATCATTCTGTTATTAAGTATTTAATAGAAAAGAAGGATGATAAACCTAGACTTATAAGATAGCTTCTTCTTTTGTAAGAATTTGATTTTGTAATAGTAGATCGGAAGGGGATTGAAAATCAAATTGCTGATCATTTGTCCACGCTTAAATTAGAAAAACCAATCTGTTTTGAAAATGAAATTAATGAACATTTTCTAGTTGAAAAATTGTTCACTATTAATGAGTGGCGTGCTTCGTGGTATGTCAACATTGTAAACTTTATTGTTGGTGATATTATAACTTATGAAATGACATACCTAAAGAAGAGGAAACTTATTTCGTAAGCTAGACATGTTTTTGGGATGACCCATTTTTATACAAATAAGGAAAGGATCTGATTATTCAAAGATGTGTACCATTAGAAGAAACTTATGAGATTATCCCAAAAATGTAATAATTCTGATTTTGGGGGACATTTTGGTGTTGATAAAAAACCATACAAAATTTTACAATCTGGATTCTATTGGCCTAAATTTTTGGGGACATTTTGGTATTTATAAAACAACATACAAAATTTTCCAATCTGTTTTTTATTGGTCTACAACTTTTGGAGATGTTAATGCTTATATCAAAACTTGTGATAGATGTCAAAGAGTATGAAATATTTCTAGAAGAAATGGGATGTCCCTCAATTATATGCTAGAAGTTGAAATATTTGATGTTTGGATTAATTCATGGGTCATTTATACCATCTTTCAGAAATTTATACATTCTGTTAGCAGTGGACTATATATCAAAATGGATAGAAGTTGTTGCATTACCTCGATGTGATGCTCAAAGTGTTGCAAAATTTTTAAAAATGAATATATTTTGTAGATTTGGGATGCCGGGAGTTATCATTACTGATGGGGGAAGTCATTTCAGAAATGCCATAATGGAGAAATTGTTAAAGAATTATCACATAAATCATAGGATTGCTAGACTATTGGTTTGGCTGAACTATCCAATCAGGAAATTAAAAGAATTATGGATTGGTCGTCTAAACTTGACTATGCTTTGTGGGCTTATAGGACTGCATACAGAACTCGTATTGGAATGTCCCCATATAGGTTAATATTTGGAAAAGCTTTTGATTTACTAGTTGAATTTGAGCATAAGTCATATTGGGCAATTAAAGAGTTCAATTATAATTTGAAAGATGCTGGTGAGGAAAGATTGTTACAATTAAATGAGTTTGAAGAGATAAAGAATGAATCTCATGAAAGTACCAAAATTTATAAAGAAAAGATGAAGATGTGGCACGATCGAAGGATTCTTAATAAATATTTTCAGCCATGTCAACAAGTTTTGCTATATAATTCAAGGTTAAGATTATTTCCAGGCAAACTTAAGTCTAGGTGGATGGGCCCATTTATTGTGATTAAAGTTTATCCTTTTGGAGCTATGGATATTAAAGATCCTAAGTCTGAGAAAATATTTAAAGTTTATAGACATAGACTAAAACCTTATTTTATAGGGGATCAACATAAGTTTATTGATGGAATGATGTTGGGTCAACCAGAGTAAGCACTGGTTACGTCAGGCTGACGACGTAAAACCAAGCGCTTTGTGGGAGGCAATTATTAGTGTGTTTTTATTTTGATTGTTGTTTTATGTTTGATTAAGAAAATTTGGGGTAGTATATTTGAGACTATTATGTGTTAGTATTTATTTTAAGATTTTATTTAGTGATCTAGACATGTTAAAATGAGAATTTGGACTTTAAGTTGACTAGTGCAAAAATGTGCACTGACACTTAAGAGCCAAATCCGACGCTTAAGCAAAATAATTTAAAAACATGCGTGAAATTAATATTCTAGAAGGGAAAATTGCTTAGAAGTTTGCAAAAATGTGCCAACGTAGTTTCTAAACATGTCTAGGAGTTATTGGAAGGATTTATGCCTATAAATAGAAGGATTTAGTGAAGGAATTTCACCCCAGATCATTTCTAGCCCTAAAGTCTAAGAGAGAGAGATTTTAAGATGATGTTTTCATGGGAGACGGATTTGAAGAAGAAGGAGGAGACCATGAGGAAGAAATTCATTAGTCAAAGCTGCACAAGAGATGTATAACGGTTTCTTTAGCAGTTAGTATTGAAGGAATATCAGAGAAGATCAACAAAATTGAAAAAATCATGTCTATACTGGAGACTAAGGTATTGGAGATTCATGCACATCTTGAGCATATTGCATGGCAATTGAAAATCTAATTTAGCCACACTAGTTACAAAGAGGAAGCAGATAAGGAGATGTTTCTTAAGCAAAAGTGGATTGAATAAGATTGCATCAGAGCACGTCACCACCGTCTGTTTTATCAACTTTATATTCCACTTGCCCAAGGAGAGACTAATGAAAGAACTGAATTTGTTCCTTCTAATGAAGAATGGAATTAAGATCTATGTTTAAAGTTATGTTTTTGTGTGTTTAAAGTTGTTATCTTTAAGTGTTTTAGTGTTTAAGATTTGCTTTTAGTGCTTGTGTTACTTAGGTGTTTATATATGAAAGATTGTTAAGTGTTTGTATTTAGGAAAATTTTCTCATCCAAAACTATTTAGCATGAGAACTAAGTGTTTAAATGTATTTGTACTCATTTGTGAATTAAGATAAGTTTGTTTGTGTGAAATTTTATGTTATTTTATCCTCAATTTGAAATAGTTATTAAAGAGAATTTTGAGATAAAGTAGAGTTACAAGAAGTTGAAAATAGTCATTTAAGTGCTATGAGACCATTTAGGGGTGGTTTACTTAACAAATAATGCATTTTACTTTAATTTAAAATTTTTAAAAATCGTGCACTGGTGATTAAGAGCCACATTTCTCGTTTAAGCACGAGAAAACCTGAGAGACAGGCGCCTAAGCGCCACTTACCCGCGCTTAAGCGCCAGTTCACTAAAATAGATTCGCGAACAGTTAAAAGTAAATTTTTGAGCTGAAAATCACCATTTTTATGCCTCCCGTCACCTTCAACCTCTAAAAAATGCAATTTTGGAAGGCTAGGGCACATGTAAAGTGAAGATTTCTTGGTGGAATCAAGTGAAATTTGCTAGATCCAAGTTCCTTGAGGTAAAGCTTTACTTCTTATGCAAAAATTTAGATTTTCACCATGTATTTTGAGCACATTTGGAGAAATTCAAAAATTCACTATTCATGGTGAAATGAGAAAAAATATCAATGGAAATTGCATGGGAAGTTTAGTTTGTGCTTATGGAAATTTAGTTTAGTAATTTAAACTTTATTTTTAAAGTTATTGTTAGAATTTATCAAATTTGTAAAATGGCACCAAGAATGAAGAGGAGCAAAGGCAAAGAAACTTTTGATTCGAGTAAATTTGTTAGTTCAAAAGCTCAAGATCGGTATAGTGATGCATTGTAATCACGCAAACTGATTCAGGAGCAATGTTTTAGAAATCCAAGTGGAGACGTGGAAGATTTAATTGTTCGCCAAAAGTGGGAACAATTCTGTTGTTTCTCTGCTGTGGTAGTTATATCTGTTGTGGTATGCAAATCTCCCTGAAGCTGAAGACAATCGAGTTATGGTTCGAGGAAAGTTGCTACCTTTTTCGCCAGAGGTAATCAACTTGTTTTACCATTTACTACACGATACATTATGTTTCATGCAATTTATAGTCCTACTGAAGCAGAATTAAACGAGATTATTTCTTACTTGACTATTGGGAGAGGACTTTGGAAGATCACTAATGAGAGGAGAGCCAACTTCCTAACTTCAAAATTATGTGCACCTTCAAAGTCCTGGCACTATTTCATTTCTGCTCGTCTACTTCTGACCAATCATCTAGTGAGGTGACTAAAGAAAGAGCGGCATTGAACTATTTTATTCAAGAGGGAAAGCTCATGAACATTGGACTTTGATATGTCAGACTATCATCAGTTCTTCTACAGCTGTTACAACTGTTGGTATGGGATTTGCTTCCTTGATCTTTTCTTTGTGTGAGCAGGATGGAGTTAAGTATGATAGCTGGGAGGAAGTGTTATTACCTCAAAAGCTCATCACTAAGGTGAATGTGAAGACTTATTCCGAGCATTCAATTTTTGGTTGGAGAGGACAATTTTCTCAGAGCTATGGAATGGAGACGACTGCTGATTCTACATCTAGACCATCTACCTCACATGCTTCTACATCTTGAGGTGAGTCTACGGAGACCCAAGATCAATTATTGTAGAGGATGATGGATAATTTTAATTTTAATGCTGATAGGGTAAAAAATTTAAAGCATTTTGCAAAGCATACTGATAGGTATAATAGGAGAAAAAGTGATTATGAAGAGAAATTTCACTCATCTTTGGAGAGTTTCATTAGGGGTAACCCAAGAGTACAATTTCTTCCATATCCTAGATACCCTGATTATGAGCCCGCAAAAGTTTGGGATAGCGGTGATTCAGAGGATGCAGAGTAGAGCAGAGAGATTTATTTTATGATTGTAATATGATATGAACTATGTGGTCTGGGCTTGCTACATTTNGTTCATCTAGACCATCCTAATTTAGAGCATTTTGCAGAGCATACTGATAGTTATAATAGGAGAAAAAGTGATTATGAAAAGAAATTTCACTCATCTTTGGAGTGCCTCATTAGGGGTAACTAAGGAGTGCAATTTCCTCCATATCC
The DNA here is from genome assembly GCA_002079205.1 of Phalaenopsis hybrid cultivar. NCBI lineage: Eukaryota > Viridiplantae > Streptophyta > Magnoliopsida > Asparagales > Orchidaceae > Phalaenopsis > Phalaenopsis hybrid cultivar. Next base: position 57,504 of record JXCR01129114.1, read on the forward strand.
TAGATACCCTGATTATGAGCCTGCAAAAGTTTGGGATAGCGGTGATTCAGAGGATGAAGAGTAGAGCTGAGAGATTTATTTTATGATTGTAATATGATATGAACTATGTGGTGTGGGCTTGCTACATTTGCATCTGTGTGTTGGTTTGAACTATGTGATGTGGTTTGGACTTTTATCGGCTTAACATTTGCATCTATTTGTTGGTTTGAACTATGTGATGTGGTTTGTCATTTTATGTTCAAGCGAGAATTGTGATGTGATGNGTCGCATCAAGTTTTTGGCGTTGTTGCCGGGGATTTAAATCTTTTAGTAATGTTGTCAAATTCTTATATTTTTAGGTATATAAAAAAGTCGCATCAAGTTTTTGGCGTCGTTGCCGAGGATTTAAATCTTCTAGCAGTGGTATCAAATTCTTGTATTTTTTAAGCATATATAAAGTCGTTGTCAAACCTGCAGAAAAATGGTACAGCGGTGATTCTGAGGATGAAGAGTAGAGCTGAGAGATTCATTTTATGGTTNAGTTAATATTTCATTTTTAAATTTTAGTGTATTAACTATTGTTTTGTGTTTAGTGTTGTGATTTAGTTAGTTTAGAACTTAACTTAATTTCATATCTGTTATAAAGTANAGGAGAAATTATTAAAGAAATATCATATGAATCATAAGATAACTACTGCTTAACATCCTCAAATAAGTGATTTTGTTGAATTATCCAATCGGGAAATTAAAAGAATTATGAAAAAATTTGTGAATCCAACAAAAATTGATTGGTCAGTCAAACTTGACTATGCTTTGTGGGCTTATAGGACTTCATAACAAAACTATTATAGGAATGTCCCCATATATGCTAATATTTTGAAAGGATTGTCACTTACCAGTTGAACTTGAGCATAAGGCATACTGGGCGATTAAAGAGTTCAATTATAATTTGAAAGATGTTGGTGAGAAAAGATTGTTATCATTAAATGAGCTTGAAGAGATAAGGAATGAATCTTATTAAGGTGCCAATATTTATAAAGAAAAGATGAAGATGTGGCATGATTGAAGGATTCTTACTAAAAATTTTCAGTCAGGGCAACAAGTTTTACTATATAATTTAAGGTTAAAATTATATTGTGTTAGTATTGATTTTAAAACTTTATTTAGTGATCTAGACATGTTAAAATGAGAATTTGTACGTTAAGTTGATTAGTGCAAAAATGTGCAATGACACTTAAGCACCAAATCCGACGCTTTAGTGCGGTAGTTTAAAAACATGTGTAAAATTAATATTCTAGAAGGGAACACTGCCTAGAAGTTTGAAAAAACCTGCCAAGGCAATTTTTAAACGTGTCTAGGAGTTATTGGAAGGATTTAGGCCTATAAATAGAAGGGTTTAGTGAAGGAATTTCACCCATATCATTTCTAGCCCTAAAAGTCTAAGAGAGAGATAGATTTTAAGATGATGTCTTCATGGGAGGATTTGAAGAAGAAGGAGGAGACCATGACGAGGAAGAAATTCATTAGTCAAAGTACATAAGAGATGTATAACAGTTTCTTAGTCGTTAGTATTGAAGGGATATCCGAGAAGATCAACAAAAATTACAATTACCATGTCTGTACTAGAGACTAAGGTATTGGAGATTCACGTACATCTTGAGCATATCGGATGGCAATTGAAAATGAAATTTAGCCACACTAGTTGTATAGAGGAAGCAGATAAGCAGATGTTTCTTAAACAAAAGTGGATTGAAGAAGATTGCATCAGAGCATGTCACCACCGTCCATTTTATCAACTTTATATTTCAGTTGCCCCAGAAGAGACTAATGAAAGACCTGAAATGGTTCCTTCTAATGAAGAATGGAATTGAGTTCTATGTTTAAAGTTATGTTTTTGTGTGTTGAAAGACATATCTTTAAGTGATTTAGTGTTTAAGACTTTCTTTTAGTGTTTGTGTTACTTAGGTGTTTAATTGTGAAAAATTATTAAGTGTTTGTATTTAGGAAAATTTTCTCTTCCAAGACTATTTGGAATGTCAACTAAGTGTTTAAATGTATTTGTACTCATTTGTGAATTAATATAAGTTTGTTTGTGTGAAATTTTGTGTTGCTTTTAGCCTCAAATTGAAATTGTCATTAAAGAGAATTTTGAGATAAATCAGAGTTTTAGGATGTTGAAGTCATTTAAGTGCTATGAGACCATTTAGGGGTGGTTTACTTAGGAAAATAGTGCATTTTACTGTAACTTGAAATTTTTGAAAATCATGCACTGGTGCCTAAGCGCCGCATCTTGCACTTAAGCACAAGCAAACCCGAGAGGCAGACGTCTAAGCTCCACTTACCCACGCTTAAGTGTCGGTTCATAAAAACTGGTTCACGAACGATTAAGATTGAAAATTTAAGCCAAACAATGCCATTTTTATCCTCCCGTCATCTTCAAACTCTCAAAAATGTGATTTTGGAGAGCTAGGGCACACCATTAAGTGGAGATTTCTTGGTGGAATCATGAAAAATTTGCAAGATTCAGATTTCTTAAGGTAAGAGCTTTACTTCTATGCAAAAATTTTGGATTTTCACCATGTATATTGAGCACATTTGGAGAAATTTGAAAATTCACTATTCATGGTGAAAAATGAGAAAAAATCTAGGGAAATTGCAAAGGAAGTGTAGTTTAAGCTTTTGGAAGTTTAGTTTAGTGGCTTAAACTTGATTTTTGAAGTTATTGTTGGTGTTTATCAAATTTGCAGAATGACACCAAGAATGAAGAGGAGCAAAGGCAAAGCCCCTTTCGATTCGAGTAAATTTGTTAGTTCAAAAGCTCAAGATCGGTGTAGTGATGCATTCCAATAACACAAACTAATTCAGGAGCGATGTTTTAGGAATTTGGGTGGAGACATGGAAGATTTAATTGTTCACTGACAGTGGGAATAATTCTTTTGTTTCCCTGTTGTGGCACTTATATTTGTTTTGAGGGAATTCTATGCAAATCTCCCTAAAGCTGAAGACAATCTAATTATGGTTCGAGGAAAGTTGATACATTTTTTGCCAGAGGTAATCAACTTGTTTTACAATTTACCACTGGATATTTTATGTTTTTATGCAAATTATTGCCCTACTGAAGTTGAGTTAGACGAGATTCTCTGCTTGACTATTGGGAGACGAATTTGGAAGATCACTAATGAGAGGAGAGTAAATTTCCCAACTTCAAAGTTATGTGCACCTTCAAGGGCTTGACACTATTTTATTTTTGCTCGTCTGCTTCCGACCAATCATCTCAGTGAAGTGACCAGAGAAAGAGCAAAGTTGAACTATTATATTCAAGAGGGAAAGCTCATCAACATTGGCGCTTTGATATGTCAGACTATCATCAGTTATGCTACAGCTGTTACAACTGCAGGTCTGGGATTTGCTTCCTTAATCTTTTCTTTTTGTGAGCAGGCTGGAGTTAAATATGATAGCTGGGAAGAAGTGTTATTACTTTTAAAGCCCATCACTAAGGAGAATGTGAAGACTTATTCTGAGCATTCAATTTTTGGCTGGAGAGGAGGATTTTCTCAGAACTATGTAATGGAGACGTCTGCTGCTTCTACCTCTACTGCTTCTACATCTAGACCATCTACCTCACGTGCTTCTACATCTCGGGTTGAGTCTACTGAGACCCGAGATCAATTATTACAGAGAATGATGGATAATATTAATTTTACCGCTGATTGGGTACAAAATTTAGAACGTTTTGAAGAGCATACTGATAAGTATAATAGGAAAAAAAGTGATTATGAAGAGAAATTCACTCATCTGTGGAGAGCCTCATTAGGGGTAACCAAAAAGTGCAATTTTCTCCATATTCTAGATACCCTGATTATGAGCCTGCAAAAGTTTGGGACAACAGTGATTTAGAGGATGAAGAGTAGAGCTAAGAGATTTATTTTATGATTGTAATATGATATGAACTATGTGGTATGGGCTTGCTACATTTGCATTTGTGTGTTAGTTTGAACTGTGTGATGTGGTTTGTACTTTTATGTATAAGTGAGAATTGTGATGTGAAGTGTTTTCATGTTTTGGACTTGAGACATGTATGTATGTTTACTTGTTTAGATATTGTTATTTGTGTGACTTTTATTTTTAATTGTATTATAGCGTTTGTGTTAGTTAGTAGTTTGTTTTAAAATTCTAGGGTCGTAACTATTGTGTTTTGTGATTTAGTTAGTTTAGAAGTTAACTTAATTCTATATCTGTTGTAAAGTTGAAAATCTAGCTAACTTATATCTTAAACTTAAATTTCTGAAACTGCTACCCTGTATTTTTCTTTTATCATGTTAGTGTGTTTGTTTTTATGCTGAGAACATGAAATCGAGTTAGTGTGTTAGTTTACTTTTATGTTTATACCCACTGCTTAGAAGTCTATGAAATCTCTACAAGTTAAATTGAAATGAAAATATAGAAAATTTGATCAAAAATTAATTTTACTCCTGTTTTTGTTTTATACTTGTATCATTAGGGTTTAAAAATTTCTATTATTATGTTATTTTAAATTTTCATTCCTGCTTACNATCTGTTAAAAATTTAAGTTTGGGAGAGGGATGAAAAATATTTTCAAACTTAGAATTTTATTTGTTCTCAAATATATTACAAGTGAATTTGATTTTAAAAGAAAATTTGATTATGTATATGAAGTTATATTAGGGAAGTAAAATTTGATNCAGCTTGCTACATTTGCATCTGTGTGTTGCTTTGGGCTAAGCTGTGTTTTGGACCTTTATGTTTTATTATTATTATGACGTTTGCGTTAGTTAATGTTTTATTTTTAAATTTTAGGGTAGTAATTGTTGTTTTTGTTTAGTATTGTGATTTAGTTAGTTTAGAACTTAATTTAATTTCATATCTGTTATAAAGTAGAAAATCTTACTAGCTTAAATCTTAAACTTGAAATTCAGAAACTACTGCCTTGTATTTTTCTCTTATAATATTAGTGTGTTGTTTGCTTTTATACCTACTGTTTAAAAGTCTATTTGAATCTCTACGTGCTAAATTAAAAGAAAATGCTAGAAAATTTGATCAAATTTAATTTTACTCATGTCTTTAGTTTAATACTTGTAAAATTAGGATGTAAAAATTCATGTTAGCATGTTATTTCAATTTTCATTTCTTGCCTATATAATTATCTGATGCTAAACTGTTTAATCTGTTAANAGTGTACTTGTTTAGACATTGCGATGTGTGAGACTTTTATTTTTAATTGTATTGTGATGTTTGTATTAGTTAGTAGTTTGTTTTAAAACTCTAGGGTAGTAACTGTTGTGATTTTTTTGATTTAGTAAGTTTAAAACTTAACTTAATTCTGTCTTTTATAAAGTTAAAAATTTTGCTATCGTAAATCTTAAATTTAAAACTTAGGAAACTGCTACCCTGTATTTTCTTTTATCATGTTAGTGTGTTTGTTTTTATGTTAAAACTGTGAAGTCAAGTTAGTGTGTTATTTTGCTTTTATGTTTATGCCCACTGTTTAGAAGTCTATTGAATCTCTACATGTTAAATTGAAATGAAAATATTAGAAAATTTGATCAAAATTAATTTTACTCATGTTTTTAGTTTTATACTTGTATCATTAGGGTATAAAAATTTCTGTAAGCATGTTATTTTTATTTTCATTCCTGCTTATATATATTTGATGCTAAACTATTTAATCTGTTAAAAATTTAAGTTTGGGGGGGGATGAAGAATACTTTCAAAATTTTAATTTTATTTGTTCTCAAATGAACTACAAGTGAATTTGATTTGAAAAGAAAAATTGATCATGTATATGAAGTTATATTAGAGAAGTAAATTTTGATTTTAGAAATGAGTAAGAGAATTTAGTTGAAATTTTGAGTAATAAAGAAAAACTTTAAGTTAAAAGTNAAGTTAAAATTTTAAGTAATGAAGAAAAACTCTAAGTTAAAAATTTTTAGTATAGAAAATGATTAATATAAGTGAGTATCTTTAATAAGAAAAATTGTATTTTTGAAAATTTTAGATAATTTCGACTTTAATTTTCAATAATTAAATTTCTTTTATTAAAATAATTTTCAAAACTTTTATTATATTTATAAGTAAAAGTTTTATATCAAAACTTTACTTTACGATAGGAGAAGTGGAATTCAAAAACATTAAAGATCTATCCAGATATAATAATACTTGCTTGAAAAAGAAAAAGAAAAATAAAAAGAAAAAGAAAAGAAAAAGAAATGAAATGTAAGGGAGGAGAAGCTTGAGGATTAGTGCCTAATCAAAAATTTGTTCTACATTTAATCATCTTAAAGTATAAGACTTGATAAAATCTTATAAGACTTGATAAAATCTTATAAGACTTGATAAAATCTTAAGCTTATAAATATAATATAATAAGTAAAATTATTTTTAATAAAAATTTTTNTCTATCCAGACATTGTAATCCTTTCCTGAAAAAGAAAAAAAAAAGAAAAAGAAAAAAAGAAAAAGAAAAAAAAAATAAAAAGAAAAGAAAGAATATAAAGGAGGATAAGCTTGAGGATTAGTGCCTAATAAAAGATTGGTTCTACATTTGATCTTTTAAAGTATAAGACTTGATAAAATCTTAAGCTTATAAATATAATATAGTAAGTAAAATTATTTTTAATAAAAATTTTTAAGTAGAGAAAATAATAGAACTAAAATCTAAATTTAGAGAACTTACAATATTTCTGAATTAGATAGGAACTCATATTTTCATAGATTCTTAACATTAAAAATTTTCAAACTTTAAGTTGGTCTCATTTACTAAATAGTTTTTCTAAATTGGACTATTATCTTTCTAAATCTAAATTTTAGTAACTCCTAAAGAAACTCATATACATATCATACATATTTGGTTTTTGAATATTGGACAACTTGAGGACAAGTAACATTTTAAGTTTGGGGGATTTTGATACACCTAAAATATATAGTATTTTTAGCAACTCCTAAAGAAACTCATATACATATCATACATATTTAGTTTTTAAAGATTGAAGTTTCACATGAGGACAAGTAACACTTTAAGTTTGGGAGATTTTGATATACCTAAAATATATAGTAGTTTTAGACACATTTTTGTACCTATTTTTGAGATATTGCGCTTTAATGGAAGGTATTTTTGTGTTTTTCTTGCAGATACATGGTAAAAAGGGTAAAAAATGCTTAATTGAGTGAAAAATGATCAAATTTGGAGCAAAAAGGTGAAAAATTGGGCAAAAGAGTTTTGGCGCCTAAGCACCAGATCCACAGCTTAAGCGCCAGTTAAACAGAGAAGGCAACGCCTAAGCGCCGAGACCCGCGCTTAAGCGCCAGTGGCAGTTGCTAGATGAGTAAAATTGGTTTTTACGAATTTCGAAGAGGTTTTTGAGGCACCCATTGGCTTAATAGGTGGTTGTAACCACCATGGACAAAAATTATCATGAATGGATGCGTCTCTTGGGCAAATACATCAAATGAAGACACATTTTGAAGAAATCCCAAGGAACCTCTCGGAAAACTATAAAAGAAAGAATAGAGGACTTAAAAAAAGGTCCTGAAAATATTGGCAAGTTTTGAAAGTTTCTCGCTAGGGACTTAGTTCGTAGAGATTTTCAGGAACCACTTTTTTTTTACTTTTTCCTTTTTATTAGTTTTTTTTGAGTGATTGTAAAGAGAAGAGATTCAAAGGAACTTCAAGAGTTTGGTGGAGGACTTGAGATAAGTTTCTATCTTCTTGTTTTAGACTTCTTTTGGTTTTAATCGAGACTTATTGTTGGTTTGACAATGATTTCATCTTTTAAACTACAGTATGGTTTTATTTTCTCCATGAATTTTTAGTAGTTTTCTTTATCTTTCTTCTTAAAATGATAAGTAATTAAGTTTTGGATGGAATTTGTGGAGAGGATTGATCTTTAATGTTGGAAGAAGTTGTGATGAATTAAATCCATGCACTTCATTTACTTCTTGATTTGGCCANACTTAAATTTCTTTTATTAAAATAATTTTTCAAAACTATTATTATTTTTATAATTAAAAGACTTATATCAAGGCTTTGCTTTAAGAAAGGAGAAGTGGAAATCAAAATCATTAAAGACCTATCCAGATATAGTAATCCTTGCCTGAAAAAAAAAAGGAAAAAAGAAAGAAAAGAGAAAGAAAAGAAAAAGAAAAAGAAAAAAAATAGGAAGGAGAAGCTTGAGGATTAGTGCCTAATCAAAAATTGGTTCTACATTTGATCTTTTTAAAAAAACTCTTAAGCTTATAGAATAATATAGTAAGTAAAATTATTTTTAATGAAAATTTTTAATTCTAGATAATAAAAGAACTAAATTCTAACTTTGGAAAGTCTACAATACATTTATGAATTAGATAGAAACTCATATTTTCATCTTTCTTAACTTTAAGAATTTCTAAATTTTAAGTTGGTCTCATTTACTAATAATTTTTCTAAATTAGACTGCTATATTTCTAAATCAAAATTTTAGTAACTCCTAAAGAAACTCCTAAATTGGACTACTATATTTCTACATCAAAATTTTAGTAACTTCTAAAGAAACTCATATACATTATCTACTTATGTTGGTTTTTAAAGATTTAAAGGTAAATTTGGACCCCAATATTTCTGAATCTAAATTTTAGTAACACCAAAGAGAATATTTTTTTCTAAATTGGACTACTATATTTCTAAATCTAAATTTTAGTAACTCCTAAAGAAACTTCATATACATATCATACATATTTAGTTTTTAAAGATTTAAGTGTCACTTGAGGAAAAGTAACATTTTAAGTTTGGGAGATTTTGATACACCTAAAATATATAGTGTTTTTAGACACATTATTTTTTAGATATTGAGCTTTAATGGAAGGTATTTTTTGTGTTTTTCTTGCAGATACAGGTAAAAAGGGTGAAAATTGCTTAAAGGGGTAAAAAAGCATCAAATTTGAAGCAAAATGGTGAAAAATGTGCAAAAGAGTTTTGGCGCCTAAGCGCCTTAAACAGAGAAGGCCGCACCTAAGTGCTAGAGGCCCCACGCTTAAGCACCGTGGCAGTTATTGGATCAGTAAATTTAGTTTTTGCAAATTTTGAAGAGGTTTTTGAGGCACCCATTGGCTTAATAGGTGGTTAAAACCACCATGGACAAAAATTATCACGAAAGGATGCATCTCTTGGGGAAATACATCGAATCTAGATATATTTTGAAGAGAAACTAAGGCACCTTTTGGAAAATTATAAAAGAAATAAGATTGGAACATTGAATGAGGCCCTGAAAGTATTGGAAAGTTTTGAAAGTTCTCATTTGTGGAGTTAGTTCGGAGAGATTTTCAGGCACCACTTTTAATTTTATTTTATCCTTTTTGTTATTTTATTTTGAGTGATTGTAATAAGAAGAGAATCAAAGGAACTTCAAGAGTTTGGTGGAGGATTTGAGATAAGTTTTTATCTTTCTGTTTTGAGAGTACTTTTGGTTTTAATTGAGACGTGTTGGTTTGACAATGATTTCTTCTTTTAAACTAAAAAGTGATTTTGTTTTCTCCATAGATTCTGATTAGTTTTCTTTATCTTTCTTCTTAAAATGATAAGTAATTAAGTTTTGGATGGAAGTTGTGAAAAGTATTGATCTTCAATGATGGAAGAAGTTTTGATGATTTAAATCTATGCACTTCATTTACTTCTTGATTTGGCCAATCCATATGTTAAAATTTTTTGTGAGGAAATCAATGTACTTCATTTACTTCTTGATTTGGCCAATCCAGATGTTAAAATTTGTTGTGAGAACATGAAAGAACCGAGCTGGTATTGTCTCAGTCAACAATTGGAAAGAATCACATGAGGTTGTATGAATAATTTAAATCCATGTACTTCATTTACTTCTTGATTTGGCCAATCCAGATGTTAAAATTTATTGTGAGAACATGTAAGTCAGACTTGTATTGTCTCAGTCAACAATTGGAAAGAATCACATGAGGTTGTATGAATGAGAATGTAATGAGCCGACATTGTCATTGTCAACAATTGGAAAGAAGCACATGAGGTTATATGAATGAGAATGTAGTTCATAGGCTGGTATTGTCTCAATAACAATTGGAAAGAATCACATGAGGTTATATGAATGAGAATGTAGTTTATATGATTGAGTACAAATAAATAGGGAAATATTCATTGAAGGGTGTAGAGTTAGAGGACTTTTTATTATTGAGTGCAAATAAATAGGGAAATATTCATTGATGGGTGTAGAGTTAGAGGACTTTAAAGTTAGTGCAAATAAATAGGAAAATATTCATTGAAGGGTGTAGAGTTAGAGGACTTTAAAGTGACAAGTTAAAGCCCCCAACTTAGTTTATTGTTAGGTTATGATACGAGATGTTAGCCCTTAGGTGGAGGGAATTGAGGGAACTCTAGAGTGAGTGACTGCAAATAAATAGGGAAATATTCATTGAAGGGTGTAGAGTTAGAGGACTTTAAAGTGACAGGGTGTAAATAAATAGGAAAATAATCTTTGAAGGGTGTAGAGTTAGAGGACTTTAAAGTGACAGGTTGTTCATATGATTGAGTGCAATAAATAGGGAAATATTCATTGAAGGGTGTAGAGTTAGAGGACTTTAAAGTGACAGGTTAACGGTTTATTATTTTAGGTTATGATACGAGAATGTTAGCCCTCAGGTGGAGGGAATCAAGGGAACTCTAGAGAGAGAGCTGGTATCTTCCCTACATAGCTAATCTTCAGAACTATTCAAACTTTAAATTAGCCAATGTTCTTTATAGCATCTCTAGTAAGGGGCCTAGCCTGTCTTCAGAACTATTCAAACTTTAAATTAGCCAATGTTCTTTATATCATCTCTAGTAAGGGTTCTGCCTAGCCGATCTTCAGAACTATTCAAACTTTAAATTAGCCAATGTTCTTTATAGCAACTCTAGTAAGGGTAAGGAATATTATTGCTCTTATTTGGCACAACACAACTTGCATACTTCCACAACAGAATTCATATACTTAATTACTTATTCATAACAAGAAGAAAAATATTTTCATAGTTAGTGTTTTCCTTCTACAAAAATTTTAGTTATCTTTTTAAATTGTTATTGTTTTATCAAAATATTGAAAATATCAAAAATATTTAAATTTTCATTTCTGCAAAATCATCTTTAGTTTAAATAATTATCTTTTTATTAAAAATAGAAAATTTGTTGTTCAATAGCGCATATTGCGTATTCTCTCTGTGGGTTCGATATTCAGGTCTTAATCAAAAAGACTTATATTACTTGATAACGATACGTATACTTGCGTAGTATCCCAATATATATAAATTAAAAGTTAAATTCTTATTTTTCTTTCGGATCAAGTTTTTGGTTTTGTTGCAAAGTAAGGAAATATAAGTGAAATATAATTCGAATTATTGTTGTAATGTGCATATTAGCAGTATCTAGGGATCAATTAATATGAATATTTATATAAGAAATATTCAAAGTATTGTCGAGAAAGTTTTGAAGTTTTGGACAAGATAGAAAAAGATACAACTTTTTGTCCATCAGTTGAAAAACCTCCTAAGCTTGAGTTGAAGTTACTTCCTGAACATTTGAAGTATCTTTTTTTAGGTGATTCCTCTACATTATCTTTTATGATTTCCTTAAAATTAACTACAGAAGAAGATGAGAGTTTGATGAAAACTTTAAAGAATTACAAGAAAGCCTTTTGATGGACAATTGCTAATATAAAAGGAATCAGTCCTTCAATTTGTATGCATAGAATTAGTATGGAAGAGAGCTGCAAACCTAGGGCTGATCCTCAAAGGAGATTAAATCTTATTATGAAAGAAGTTGTTAAGAAAGAAATTTGAAAGTGGTTAGATGCTAAAATTATCTACCCTATTTCAGATAGTGCATGGGTTAGTCTGATTCACTGCATTCCTAAGAAAGGAGGAGTGACTGTGACTTTGAATGAACATAACAAGTTAATACCAACAAGTCAAGTCACAGGATGACAAATATGCATTGATTATAGAACATTAAATATCTCCACAAGGAAAGATCATTTTCCACTACCCTTTCTAGATCAATTGCTGGATAGACTAGCTGGGCATAAATACTTTTATTTTCTGGATGGATATACTGGTTATCACCAAATTAAAATATCTCCTGAGGATCAAGAGAAACAACTTTTACCAGTTCTTATGGTACTTTTGCTTTTAGAAGGATGCCCTTTGGTTTATGTATGAGGATCAAGAGAAAACAACATTTACCAGTCCTTATGGTACTTTTACTTTTAGAAGAATGTGAGGATCAAGAGAAAATAAATTTTACCAGTCCTTATGGTACATTTGTCTTTAGAAGAATGACCTTTGATATAAGTAATGCACCTGCTACATTTCAAAGATATATGATGGCTATTTTTTGTGATTTAATTGAAAAAGAGATTGAAGTTTTTATGGATGACTTTTTCAGTGTATGTAACTTTATTTGAATCATGTTTAGAACATTTATCAAAAGTTCTAAAGTGTTGTGAAGAAACAAATTTTGTGCTAAATTGGGAAAAATTCCAATTTTTGGTAGTAGGAGGAATAGTTTTGGAACATCAAATTTAAAAAATGGAATAAAAGTAGACCCGCAAAAATTTAAGTGATCGTTAATTTACCTTACCCAACAAGTGTGAAGGAAATAAGGAGTTTATTAGGACATGTTGGATTTTACAGGTGGTATATTAAAGATTTTTCAAAGATTGCTGAGCCTCTATGCCATTTACTTGAAAAAGATGTAACTTTGAATTTTGATAAAGAGTTCCTAAAAGCTTTTGAGTTGTTAAAAGAAAAATTAGTCACTGCACCAATTATTGTTTCACTAAATTGAGAAAAACCTTTTAAATTAATGTGTGATGCTAGTGATTATGCTATTGCAGCTGTTTTAAGACAAAAGTATGATAAGATTTTCAAGGTTTTCTACCATGCTAGTAGAACTCTTAATGAAGCTCAATTTAATTATACCACAATTGAGAAAGACTTATTAGCAGTAGTATATGCTTTTGATAAATTTAGATCACACTTAATTGGAACTAAAGGTATTGTGCATACATGTCATTCTACTATTAAGTATTTAATGAAAAAGAATGATGCAAAACCTAGACTGATAAGATGAGTTCTTCTTTTGCAAGATCTTGACATTGAAATAGTAGAAGGAGGTGAGCTAAGAATCAAATTGTTGATCATCTATCCAGACTTGAATTAGAAAAACCACTCTGTTTTAAAAAAAAGTGATTAATGAACATTTTCCGGATAAAGAATTATTTAATGTTAATGAGTGGCATGTTCTATGGTATGTCGACATTGCGAATTTCATTGTTAGTGTCTAAACTAACTAAATCACAAAACTCACAATAGCACCTTTAGAAGAAACTTTTAAAATTATCTAAAATGTCATAATTCTGATTTTGGGAGACATTTTGGTGCTGATAAAAAAAAATCCAAAATAATACAATATGGATTTTATTGGCCTACAATATTTTGAGATGTTAATGTTTATAATAAAACTTGTGATATATGTCAACGACTAGACAACATTTTTAAAAGGAATGAGATGCCCCCCAATTATGTGTTAGAAGTTGAGATATTTGATGTTTGGGGATTAGATTTCATGAGACCATTTAGAACATCTTTGGGACTTTATATATATTGTTAGCAGTAGACTATTTATCCAAATGGATAGAAGCTATTACTTTAGCTCGATGTGATTCTCAAAGTGTTGCAAAGTTTTTAAGAATAGATATATTTTGTAGATTTGGGCTGCTGAGAGTAATCATAATTGATCGTGGCAGTCATTTAAGAAATGCAATAATAGAGAAGTTATTAATGAAATATCATATTAACCATAGAATTGTTTTTGCTTATCATCCTCAGACAAGTGGTTCGGCTGAATTATCCAATCGTGAAAATAAAAGAATATTGGAAAAATTTGTAAATCCAACCAAAATGAATTGGCAGTCAAAGTTGACTATGCTTTGTGGGCTTATAAATCTGCATATAGAACTCCTATGAGAAAGCTCCCATACATGCTAATATTTGGAAAATCATGTCACTTACCAGTTGAACTTGAGCATAAAGCATATTGGGCTATTACAAAATTAAATTAAAATTTAAAGGATGCTGGTGAGAAAAGGCTATTGCAATTGACTGAGCTTGATGAGATAAGGATTAAATCTTATGAAAGTGCTAAAATTTATTAGGAAAAGATAAAGATGTGGCATGATCGGAGGATTCTTACTAAAGATTTTTAGCAAGGGTTGAAAGTATTGCTTTATAATGCAAGGTTAAGACTATTTCCAGGTAAACTTAAGTCCAGGTGGATGGGCCCATTTGTTATGATGATGTTGACCTCACTTTTGGTTGAGGTCTAGAAACTTCTTTAGTAGCCTAGGTCTAGCCATAGGACTTTCCTACTGACTAGTCTTAGAAAACTAGAAAAGGTATCCTCACCATTAGAAATTCAAAACTCTTCTCTTTACTCAACTTGAAGTTCCACATATTGATCTTAACCTCTAGCACTTAGTAGGTAAGATCATTATGATAAAACTCAAGAGGAGTTCCTATAGGACTACTTGGCCTTAGGATTGACCCTGGGTGTTGGTTTGGAGTTAAGGTACACAATACCCCCATAATACCCTAGCTAAGACCAATACATAAGAACCCAAAATGGGGATTTCATTGATCCATGGTTCATTTAGAATGGATATCTATCCAATTCTACTTGAAATGCTAATCTTGGGTTTTTTGCCCCAGACACCCCCAAATTACCTAACTGCCCTTGGGACCTTCCTTTAACGCAAAATTTTAAAAATTTTAAAATTCTCAAAAAACTCCAATAAATCACAAATATTCCCAATTTTATTTCTTTCAACTACCACATGACCCAATTTGGCTAATTTGACCATCTTTAACCAAAATCCCCAAATTGCCCTTTAAAGACCCAAAATTCCCCAAATCCATCCCAAATGTCTATCAATTTGATCTTAATTGACCCCAGTTCCCATCCTAAACTCAAATTCACTTTTGATATGACCAAACTAAAACAAATTCAGGCTCAATTGGTCTATGATTTGAGCTCAATTTTGATTTGGGTCAAAACCCCAATCTTAACCATAAGACTTAATCTCACTCAATTGAACCCTTAGCCTAGTCAATTGGTATCAATTAATATTGCAACATTTTTACAAAAAATCTTACACATCAAAATCAACCATCAATTGGACTTGATAAAGCCCCAAATTCATTTGATTTTGACCTAAATCCAAAATTCCCAAAATTAACCCTAATATTGGCTAACACCCCAAATCCCAACAATTGAATGCCTTAGACCTCAAATTGGCATCCAATTTTTGNTCAAATGACATATTTAATTGGGCCAATTGACATGCCTAACCTAGTCCAAGCTCAACATTTGGTCATATGCACCTTCTTGGACTTATGGTCAAATCCAAACCAAGTGAGCTTGGTATGGTCAAATGAGCCTTACCATAACTCATCCTAGACTCTAAGGTTGAGTTTATTTGGTATGGTCAAATGAGCCTTACCATAACTCATCTTAGACTCTAGGGTTGAGTTTAAAGCCTGGACTTATGGTCAAATCCAAATCAATTAAGCATGGTATGGTCAAATGAGTCTTACCATGACTCACCTTAGACTCTAGGGTTGAGTTTAAAGCCATAGCCATCAACCCATGGTTAAGCTTGATATTTATCTCATAGGTAAATTTTTTAAGAAAATTTTTAAAGAGATAAGTAGGGGGTTAAATCACAGTACTTGCCATACCACATGTCCATACCCTATGGTGTCATTTTTACTGAGCATCATAAGCTTCACCTTGATACTACCCTTGGTTAGCCACTTTAACCCAAGCTAAAGCCCAAAAATGTGAACCCCTACATGGCTAATACCCAAACTCATGCCAAGAAGCCACCTCAGCCCAAATTGAGCTGAGGGATCCTCTGCTTTACACCTAAGCAGTGGGGCTAACCCCTCAATTGGCCAGCCAAGCATTCCCTTGGCTAATTTCTATAAAATCTACCCCACACGGCCATGAATAGTAAGGGGTAAAAAATTTTCACCAAGGCCTTCTAAACTCCTCAGAGAGCTTCCCTAAGAGACCCTTAGTTCATTGCAATCCATTTCCCCTCTCAAATCCACCATGGCAATCCAATTTTGAGCTTGAATTCCTGCCCGAAACCAGGACAAATTCAAATCTCAACCTACACAGCACCAAAATCCAAATAAATTGGCCCTACATCTTTACAACAGTCAAAGAAGCAAAACCCCCATCAATTCCCTCTCTGAAATAGTCTCTACCATAGCTCTCAACCAACACCCAAAATTGGCTGTGGTCAAAATCATACGTAGGCTTAACACCAGAGCCAGAGGCTTCATCCCTAAGCTCTTTGGGACCTAAAGAAGGTGTGAAGAATCTCTGATTGAGGCTAAACCTCTTGGAGCAAAGGTATAACCTCACTCACTCTCCCGATACTTCGTGAGTTCTCCATTTATAATGGCTTTATTTCATAGCATGTTTTCCATATAGATGTGTTCGTCTCTTCAAGATGAACAATTTAAAAAAAATAATCATCAAAATCCATAAAGAAATGAGAGAGATATTAAGGTTTTAAAATGGATGGTTCTCGGTTAAGTCTATCGGGGACGATGAACGGATGTCGTCCATTCTCGCGTGAATCGAATGAATGACAGAGATCAAGCTGGATGATCATCCGGGACGATACAGCGGGGCGCGTGGCAGCTGAGCCAGAAGGCAGTGTCAAATAGGAGCGCGCCGCATGGCTTTTCGACGGATCTGAGGATCCAGTCAGCCCGCGGTTTGAATAAATAAATAGGATATTTAATAAATTCAGAAAATAACTCCTAAACTTCAAAAATCCATATCTTTGTGTAGAAAATTCACAAAAATAAAATAAAAATACCATCTTAAACTTCAAAAATATCATAACTTTGTGTAGAAAATTCATAAAAATAAAATAAAAATACCCTCTTGTTCAGTGAACAGAGGAAAATCATGTAAAATTATTTTCACATTAATTTGATGCATAAATTATTTTTAAAAAATGAATTAGGGTTAGGGGTTTTTCAATTCTCCATTCATATTGAATTATCACCTTGTCCCCAAGTTTTTATATGTTGTAGCCTCTGTCTAGGTGAACAACTTGAGCATTTTTCCAAAGACATAGGAGATCTATAGACAGAGATCTTAATTTTATAAGTTTTTATGTATTTTCTATTCAAATAATTATAGAAAATTGTATGCAGCTTAAAAAATTTTACAAAAATTTATGTAAGTTCCCTATGGCTAGAGTAGTCTTAGAAAATAATTTCATGATTTGTAAGAATCAAAACATCACTGTTTTGAGCAAGTCTTAATTTTCTTAAAACATTTAACTTGGAATACATAGAGATCAAAATCACTTGATTTTTGTTCTCCACTGTGGCGCATGCGTGAGAGAACTTACCATAAAAATTTCAAGTCATTTGGAGATTATTTCATATTTTTAATTGATTTTTAAATGACCATCAAATTTGAAACTTAAATGATTTTTAAAAATCAAAATATAATTCCAAAAATTATCAAACCTAGTTTTTTGAGTTCTCTGATATTAGGGGGATTTAATAAAAATAAAAATCTATTTAAAATAAAAACTTGATATTTTTTATTATTTTTAATAAAAAAAATTAATAAAAAAAATCATAAAATATTAAACTCATGGAAATGTTCCAAATTATTTCCTAAACACTTAGGAATCATTGGAATATTTTTTTTTTCAAGATCTAAAAACAAAGTTATCTATTTTTAAATCTTAAAATGATTTTTTAAGGCTTAAAAATAGAATTTTCACAAAAATAATTCTAAAAAATCAAATAAAAATCAGAAAAATACAAAATAAACTTCTCTGGGTTCCCTAACCTCAGAGAGATTTTTCAAAAATATAAAACACTTCAATTAATTTTAATAAATTATAGAAAATTCAAATAATTATGAAATTTTGGTCAAATGACTTTCTGGTCTAGGGCTAGCTCACATAAAAATTTCAAGTGATTAGGAGTTGTCTTGATCATCTTTTGATAATTTTCTTTGAAGATGCATATTTTTGCATGAAAATAATTATATGAATTAAATTAAATTGTGATTTCTTTAAAAATGCATATTTTTGCATAAAAATAATTATATGAATTAAATTAAATTGTGAAACTTTAAAAGATGCATATTTATGCATACAATTATATGAATTAAATTAGAATGTGAAAATTCACATTTCTCCTCTGATGTCTTAATTGACCTATTAGTAGGGTTACATAAAAATTTCAAAGTCATTTGTGAAAATGCATATTTTTGCATAAAAATAATTATATGAATTAAATTAAATTGTGAAAATTCACATTGCTTCCTCTGATGTCTTAATTGACTTATCAATAAGGTTATATAAAAATTTCAAAGTCATTTGACTTAAATTGTATTTTTGAATAAAATAATTATATGAATTAAATTAAATTGTGAAAATTCACATTATCTCCTCCTCTAATTTCCTCATAAAAAAATAATTATGTGAATTAAATTAAATTGTGAAAATTCACATTATCTCCTCTGATGTCTTTATAGCTATCAATAGGGTTATATAAAAATTTCAAAGTCATTTGACTTAAATTTGATAAATTATGAATTATATGAATTAAATTAAATTGTGAAAATTCACATTATCTCCTCTGATGTTATCGGTAGGGTTACATAAAAATCCCAAAGTTATTTGACTTTAATTTGAGAAATTATAAAAGTTTGGACCCTTAGGGGTAATATTGTAATTTTGGATATTTTGGCCTTAATCAACATTTAGGTTTTAATCAAAATGGGAAATGGGTAATTTCTGATATTAATTAACTTGTTTGATGATTTGCAATCAAAAATAGATTTAATTGGTAGAAACCCACTTCACTTTGCCAAATTATAAGATAAATGAATAATTCCCATAAATAATTGGTAGAAACCCACTTCACTTTACCAAATTATAAGATAAATGAATAATTCCCATAATTATGGTAGAAACCCACTTCACTTTGCCAAATTATAAGATAAATGAATAATCCTCATAATTATCAATAGAAACCCACTTCACTTTGCCAAATTACAAGATAAAAGAATAATTCTCATAATTATCAAAATGTTTGAAAACTTCATTAGCATAAAATGACTTTTGAATTTAGAGGTATAACAGCTTAATTGGTAGAAACCCACTTCACTTTGCCAAATTATAAGATAAAAGAATATCAATAAAAAATGAGCTTAATTGGTAGAAACTCACTTCACTTTGCCAAATTATAAGATAAATGAATAATCCTCATAATAATTGGTAGAAACCCACTTCACTTTACCAAATTATAAGATAAATGAATAATTCCCATAATTATGGTAGAAACCCACTTCACTTTGCCAAATTATAAGATAAATGAATAATCCTCATAATTATCAATAGAAACCCACTTCACTTTGCCAAATTACAAGATAAAAGAATAATTCTCATAATTATCAAAATGTTTGGGAACTTCATTAGCATAAAATGACTTTTGAATTTAGGGGTATAACGTTGGAAATCAATGATTTCACACCCTTATTTGATGATCAAAAAGATGTTTAAATGAACTTGATAATGATCACTTAAAGTTTTAAATCTTTTCAAAATCAATACACACGCTTAATANTACTTTAAAAATTTTTAAACTTTAAGTTGGTCTCATTTACTAAATATTTTTTTCTAAATTGGACTATATATTTCTAAATCTAAATTTTAGTAACACCAAAAGAAACCCTCATATACTATATTTCACATTTGGTTTTTAAAGATTGAAGTGTCACTTGAGGACAAGTAATATTTTAAGTTTGGGGGATTTTGATATACACCTAAAATATAGTATTTTTAGACGTGTTTTAATGGTATTCTTAGACACATTTTTATGCGTATTTTTTAGATATTGTGCTTTAATGGAAGGTATTTTTTGTGTTTTTCTTGCCGATGCAAGTAAAAATGGAAAAATTGCTTAAAGGAGTGAAAAAGAATCAAATTTGGACCAAAAAGGTGAAAAATTGTGCAAAAGAGTTTTGGCGCCTAAGCGCCAGATCCACCACTTAAGCGCTAGTTAAAAATGGAAGGCTGCGCCTAAGCGTCGGGTCCCTGTGCTTAAGCACTAGTGGCAGTTACTAGACAAGTAAAATTGGTCTTCACAAATTTCAAAGAGGTTTTTGAGGTAAACATTGGCTTAATAGGTGGTTGTAACCACCATAGATGAAAATTATCATGAAAGGATGTGTCTCTTGGGAAAATACATCAAATCAAAACACATTTTGAAGAGATCCTAAGGCAACTCTTGGAAAACTATAAAAGAAAGAACAGAGGACTTAGAAAAAGGTCCTGAAAATATTAGCAAGTTTTGAAAGTTCTTCTCTGGGGAGTTAGTTCGGAGAGATTTTCAGGAATCACTTTTTTTTATTTTATCCTTTTTGTTACTTTGCTTTTAGTGATTGTAAAAGAGAAGATATTCAAAGGAACTTCAAGAGTTTTGTGGAGGACTTGAGATAAGTTTTTATCTTCTTATTTTAGACTACTTTTAGTTTTAATCGAGACATATTGTTGGTTTGACAATGATTTCTTCTCTTAAACTAAAGTGTGATTTTATTTTCTCCATAGATTCTGTGTAGTTTTCTTTATATTTCTTCTTAAAATGATAAGTAATTAAGTTTTGGATGGAAGTTGTGGAGAGTATTGATCTTTAATATTGGAAGAAATTGCGATGATTTAAATCCATGCATTTCATTTACTTCTTGATTTGACCAATCCAGATGTTAAAATTTGTTGTGAGAACATGTAAGAACTGGGTTGATATTGTTTCAGTCAACCATTAGAAGGAATCACATGAGGTTGTATGAATGAGAATGTAGTTCATATGATTGAGTGCAAATAAATTTGGAAATAATCATTGAAGGGTGTAGAGTTAGAAGAATTTAAAGTGACAGGTTAAAACCCCCAACTTGGTTTTAAGAATCACATGAGGTTATATGAATGAGAATGTAGTTCATATGATTGAGTGCAAATAAATAGGAATCGCATGAGGTTGTATGAATGAGAATGTAATTCATATGATTTAGTGCAAATAAATAGGGAAATAATCATTATTGATGTAGACGTCAAGGACTTTAAAATGACAGGTTAAATCCCCCAAGTTGGTTTATTATTTTAGGTTATGATACGAGAATGTTAGCCCCCAGGTGGAGGGAATCGAGGGTCTATAGAATGAGAGCTAGTATCTTCCCTGCCTAGCCGTTCTTCAGAACTATTCAAACTTTAAATTATCCAATGTTTTTTATAGCATCTCTAGAAGTGTAAAGAATATTATTGCTCTTATTTGACACAGGACAATTGCATACTTCCACAAAAAAAGTCTTATACTTATTATTGTTTCATGATAAGAAGAAATATATTTTCATATTAAGAACTTTTCTTCTACAAAAATTTTGGTTATATTTTTACTGTTTTGTTAAAGTATTAAAAAAATACAAAAAATAATTAAATTTTAAATTCCTACAAAAATCATTTTTAGTTTAAGTAATTATCTTTTTAAAAATTGAAAAACTTTCTTAAAAGTTCATATTGCATAATCTTGCCTGTGGGTTTGATATTCAGGTCATAATAAAAAAGTTCTATATTATTTGATAACGATACATATACTTGCGTAGTATCCCAATATAAATATATATAATATAAAAAGTTAAATTTTTGTTTTTCTTCAAGATCAAGTTTTTTGTTTTGTTGAAAAATAAGAAAATAAAAGTGAGAAATACCATCAGAACTATTGTTATATTGTGCATAGGCCATTGAGTCGGGATCAAGTTTTTGGTGACGTTGTCGGGGAAGAAAACTAAGTAAATTTCTAATTTTAGAAAGTTTTATTTAAACTTTAAATTTTGTATCTTATTTTGTATGTTTTATTTTATTTTATTTTATGTTAGTGTATGCGTAGTTCAGGTTCTGAAGGACTAGTGCCCTACGATTCTGAATTAGAAAGAACTATTAAGAAAATCAGAAAAACCAAAAAAACTAAAAATCTTGAAAAATCAAAAAAAATTATAGAAATGACAAACCAAAATAATCAAAATGCTGAAATACATCAAGAGTTTAAACCTTTAAGAGATTATGCCAACCCTACTGTTGATGAACTTCATTGTAGTATTCAAAAAGCTACTGTAGTGGCTAATTCATTTGAGCATAAACCTGCTATTATCTAAATGATATCAAATAATCAGTTTCAGGGATCACTAACTGAAGATCCAAATTTACATCTTTCCAAATTTCTAGAATTGTGTGCTACATTTAAATATGATGGTGTTTTAGATGATGCCATAAGACTTGGGTTATTTCCTTTCTCACTGAGGGATAAAGTTAAAATTTGGTTGAATTCGTTAGCACCTGAATCTATCAGAACTTGGGGTGATTTAGCACAAAAATTCCTTGTTAAATATTTTCCACCATAAAGCTGGGAAGCTTAGAAATGATATTACATCTTTTAATCAGTTTGAAGGGGAATCTATTTATGAAGAATGCGAAGCTTACAAATGATATTACATCTTTTAATCATTTTGAAGGGAAATCTATTTATGAAGCATGGGAAAGATTTAAAGAACTTTTAAGAAAGTGTCCACACCATGCTATACCAGATTGGTTAATATATCAAACCTTTTATGATGTGTTAATTGGTTCTCTTAGATCTATTATCGATGCCACTGTTGGTGGTTCATTGATGTCAAAACCATTTCATGATGCTTATGATTTAATTGAAGAGATGGCTACCAATAATTTTTAATGGCCTTCTGAGAGTTTGAATCCAAAGAAAGTAGCCAACATTCATGAAACTGATGCATTTACTATGTTAGCAAATCAAGTTGATGCAATTTCAAGGAAGTCAGACCAATTTGGAATGAATTTTTCTCAACCAATCTCCATGATTGAAGAAAATTCATTAGGCCTGATAATTTCAAAGAAGTTAGACCAATTTGGAATGAGTTTTTCTCAACCAATTTCCATGATTGAAGAGAATTCATTAGGCCAAATGGTAGATAATTTCAAGGAAGTTAGACCAATTTGTAATGAATTTTTCTCAACCAATTTCCATGATTGAAGAGAATTCATTAGGCTAAATGGTAGATTCTGAAGCATCATTAGGAACTTCGAATGCCATAAATAATAAGCAAAATAACCCATTTTCTAATTATTATAACCCAGGTTGGAAGAACCATCTCAACTTTAACTGGAATAACAATTCAGGTGGTAATATAAAGCAATGGGTGAACAACCAAGTAAACTCATTGGGAAATTGGAACAACCAAGGGAATAATAATTATAGCTCTACTTATCCTCTAGGTTTCAACAGTAATACACAATTTAAAGATAAGAAATTGTCTATGGAAGAAGTGTTACAAATGGGTAATCAGTTACAAAGTTAAGGAGCTACAATAAGAAATATTGAGAATCAACTTGGGCAAATCACAAGTTCATTAAGTAATAGATCCCAAGGAACACTTCCTAGTAATATTGAATCAAATCCAAAAGACCAGAATAAAGAGCAAGTTAAAGTCGTACAACTTAGAAGCGGAAGAGTGTTGGATGGTAGGGTTCAAAAAGAAATTGAAATAGAGAGAGAAGAAATTGAAGAATCAGAAGAGGACGCTCTGAAAGTTTCTGAAAGACCTATTTCTCCGCCGAAAATTGATTTAGAAAAACTACTACCTCCATTTCCTCAGAGACATTGATAACAGAAGATGGATAAGCAATTTTTAAAATTTCTGGAAATATTTATGAAGCTTACAATCAATATTCCATTTGTTGAACCCTTAGAACAAATGCTAAGCTATGTAAAGTTTATGAAGGATATTCTCAACAAAAAAAGGAAAATGAGACTGTTGCACTTAATGAGGAGTGCAGTGCTATAATTTAGAAGAAACTCCCTGAAAATCTTAAAGTGCATGGTAGCTTTACGATTCCATGTGCAATAGGAGACAGATTTTAAGGGAAAGCTTTATGTGATTTAGGTGCAAGCATTAAACTTATGTCATTATCCATATTTAAAAGATTTGTATTAGGAGAAATAACCCCTACTATTGTAACTTTGGAGTTAGCATATCGTTCAATAACCTATCCTAAAGGAGTTATAGAGGATGTACTAGTGAAAGTGGATCATTTTATATTTCCTGTTGATTTCATTGTGCTACATATGGAGGAAGATAAAGAGATACCTATCATTTTGGGGAGACCTTTCCTAGCCAAAGGAAGAGAAATTATAGATGTGCAGAAAGGGGAATTAACAATACAAGTTAATGATCAAATTGTTAATTTTAACATTTCAAATCAATGAAATACCCTGTAAAAGGTAAAGATGATGAATGTTATAGAATGGATGTTGCAAGATATCTGAGTGAATGCAATTTCAAGACTACTTATGAAGAAACATTTGAAGAAAAAGATTTGAAACATGAATAAGAAAAGGAATTAGATCAATGTGTAAACCTTTTTAAGGAAGGTTCAAGTTATGTTCAAGAAAGTTTTGAAATTTTGGACACGATAGACAAAGATAAATCATTTTATCAATCTATTGAATAACCTCCAAAGCTTAAGTTGAAATTACTTCTTGAACATTTAAAATATGCCTTTTTAGGATATCCCTCTACTTTACTTGTTATAATTTCCTCAAAGTTAAAATAGGAAGAAGAAAAATAGTTGATGAAAATTTTGAAAAATTTAAGAAAACCTTCAAATAGACAATTGCTGATATTAAAGGAATCAGTCCTTCAATTTATATGCATAAAGTTAATATGAAAAAAAATTGCAAACCCAGGGCTAATCCACAAAGGAGATTAAATCCTGTTATGAAAGAGGTTCTTAAGAAAGAAATTTTAATATGGTTAGATGCTGGAATTATCTACCCTATTTCAGTTAGTGCATGGGTTAGTCCAACTCACTATGTTCCTAAGAAAGGAGGAGTAACTGCAACTGTGAATGAGCATAATGAGTTAATACCTACTAGATAAGTTACAGGGTGGTAAATATGCATTGATTATATAAAATTAAATCTTTCCACTAGGAAAGATCATTTTCCACTACCCTATTCTAGATCAAATGCTGGATTGACTAGATGGGCATAAATACTTTTATTTTCTAAATGGATATACTGGTTATCACCAAATTCAATTAGTTCAAATGTTGGATAGACTAGCTGGGCACAAATACTTTTATTTTCTGGATGGATATACCGGTTATCACTAAATTTAGATATCTCTTGAGGATCAAGAGAAAACAACATTTACCAGTCCTTATGGTACTTTTGATTTTAGAAGAATGCCCTTTAATTTATGTAATGCCCATACTTCATCTCAAAGATGTATGATGGCAATTTTTTGTGATTTAATTGAAAAAGGGATTGAAGTTTTTATGGATGAATTTTCAGTGTTTGGAACTTCATTTAACTCATGTTTATAACATTTATCTAAAGTTCTTAATCGCTGTGAAGAAAAAAATTTAGTCTTTAACTCGGAAAAATGCCAATTTATGGTAGCAGGAGGAATTGTATTAGGTCATTAAATATCAGAAAATGGTATGTAAGTAGATCCTGCTAAAATTCAAGTGATCGCTAATTTACCTTGACAAACAAAGGTAATAGAAATTAAGAGTTTTTTTAGGATATGTTGGATTCTACAGGCAATATATTAAGAAGTTTTCTAAGATTGCTAAGCCTTTATGTCATTTACTGGAGAGAAAGATGCAATTTTCAATTTTGATGAGGAATGCCTAAAAGCTTTTAAATTTGTAAAAGAAAAATTAATCAGTACACCAATTATAGTTTCACCAAATTGGGAAAAACCTTTTGAACTTATGTGTGATGCAAGTGATTATGCTATTGAAGTCGTTTTAGGTCAAAAAAATGATAAAATTTTAAAGTTATTTACAATGCTAGTAAAACTCTTAATGAAACTCAAATTAATTATACAACAACTGAAAAAGACTTAATAGCAATAGTATATGTCTTTCATAAATTTAGATCATATTTGATTGGAACTCATTGTATAGTGCATACAGATCATTCTACTATTAAGTAATTAATGAAAAGAATGATACTAAATCAAAATTTATAAGATGGATTCTTATTTTATAAGAATTTGATTTTGAAATAGTTGATCGGAAGGGAACTGAAAATCAAATTGTTGATCATTTGTCCAGACTTCATTTGGAAAAACCACAGTGTTCTGAAAAAGAAATTAATGAACATTTTTCAGATGAAAATTTGTTCACTGTAAATGAGTGGTGTGTTCCGTGGTATGCCGACATTGTGAACTATATTGTTAGTGATATTAAACGCTATGGAATGACATACCAATAAATGAGGAAATTTATTTCTGAAGCTAAGACTTATTTTTGGAATAACCCATATTTATATAAACAAGGAAAGGATCTGATCATTTGAAGATGTGTACCATTAGAAGAAACTTATAAATTATCCCAAAAATGTAATAATTCTGATTTTGGGGGACATTTTGGTGTTGATAAAAAACCATACAAAATTTTACAATCTGGATTCTATTGGCCTGGGGGACATTTTGATGTTGATAAAACAACATACAAAATTTTACAATTTGAATTTTATTGGCCTACAATTTTTAGAGATGCTGATAAAATAACATACAAAATTCTACAATCTGAATTTCATTGGCCCACAATTTTTAGAGATGTTAATGCTTATATCAAAACTTGTGATAGATGTCAAAGAGTAGGAAATANCGCTATGGAATGACATACCAATAAATGAGGAAATTTATTTCTGAAGCTAAGACTTATTTTTGGAATAACCCATATNGGATTTGGGATGCAGAGAGTTATCACTACTGATGGGGGAAGTCATTTCAGAAATACCATTATGAAAAAGTTATTATAGAAATATCATATAAATCATAGGATTGTTACTGCTTATCATCCTTAGACAAGTGGTTTGGTTGAATTATCCAATCAGGAAAAAAAAGAATTATAGAAAAATCTGTGAATCCAATAAAAATGGTTTGGTTAGTCAAACTTGACTAACATTTCTATGCTTTGTGGGCTTATAGGACTGCATAAAGAATTCCTATATGAATGTCCCCATATAAGCTAATATTTGGGAAAGCTTGTCACTTACTAGTTGAACTTGAGCATAAGGCATATTGGGCTATAAAGAATTCAATGTAATTTAAAAGATGTTGGTGAGAAAAGATTGTTACAATTAAATGAGCTTGAAGAGATAAATAATGAATCTTATGAGAGTGCTAAGATTTATAAAGAAATGATGAAAATGTGGCATGATCAAAAGATTCTCACTAAAAATTTTTAGCCAGTGCAACAAGTTTTTCTATATAATGCAAGGTTAAGATTATTTCCAAGCAAACTTAAGTCCAGGTGGATGGGCCCATTTGTTTCGATAAAAGTTTATCTTTATGGAGCTGTGGATATTAAAGATCCTAATTCTGAAAAAAAATTTAAAGTAAATGGACATAGACTGAAACCTTATTATATAGGGGATCAGCATAAATATAATGATGGAATGATGTTGAGTGAACTAGAATGAGCACTAGTTACATCGGGTTGACGACGAAAAACCAAGCGATTTGTGGGAGGCAACCCATAGTTGTCAGTGTATTTTCTATTTGATTATTGTTTTGAGTCTGATTAATAAATTTAGGGTAGTATTTTTGAGTTAATTATGTGCTAGTAATGATTTTTAGACTTTATTTAGTGACCTAGACATGTTAGAATGAGAATTTAGACTTTAAGTTGACTGGTACAAAAATGTGCACTAGCGCTTAACCGCCAAATCTGGCACTTAAGCATGGCAATTTAATCACATGTACAAATTTTGATTTCTAGAAGGTGTAGCTGCAATTTAGTTGGAATAAACGTACCTTGGCAGTTTCTAGTCGTGCCTAGAAGTTATATGGGAAAATTAGGCTTATAAATAGAAAGGGTTTATGAAGGAATTTCCCCTCGGATTATTTTTAGCCCTAAAAGTCTAAGAAAGAGAGAGATTTAGAGAAAATGCCTTCATGGGAGATGGATTTGAAGAAGAATGAAGAAGCCATGAGGAAGAAGTTCATTAGTCAAAGTGCACAGGAGATGTATAACGGTTTCTTAGCCGTTAGTATTGAAGGGATAACGGAGAAGATCAACAAGATGGAGAACACTATAACTGTATTAGAGACTAAGGTGCTTCAATTGCTTGCTCATCTATAACATATTGGGTGGAAACTTAAGATGAAATTCAGCTATACCAGTTATATAGAGGAAGCAGATAAGGCAATGTTCCTTCAGCAAAAGTGGATCGAAGATGATAGCATTAGAGCTCGTCACCACCGTCTGTTTTATCAACTCTATTTTCTTGGAGAGACTACTGAGAGACAAGATTTGTTTCGTCCAGTGAATAGTGGCATTAAGTTAAGTGTTAGGAATTTTGTGTTTGGAGTCATGTTTTTAAGTGTTTAAGTGTTTATGTCTTGAGTTTAGTGTTTGTGTCACTTATGTGTTTAATTGTAAATGTCTGTAAAGTGTTTTATAAATAGGAAAATTTTCTCATCCAAGACTATTTGGAGAGAGAAATAAGTGTTAAATGTGTTTGTACGAAAATTTTCTCATCCAAGACTATTTGGAAAGAGAACTAAGTGTTAAATGTGTTTGTACTTGGTTTTGTACTTAGGAAAATTTTCTTATCCAAGACTATTTGGAGAGAGAACTAAGTGTTAAATGTGTTTGTACTTGTTTGTGAATTAATATAAGTTTATTTTTGTAAAAATTTGTATTATTTTTAGCCTCAAATTGAATTAATTATTATGTAGAATTTTGAGACAGAAAGGAGTTATAGGAAGTAAAAATAGTCATTTAAGTGCTGTGAGACCATTTAGGGGTGGTTTACTTAGGCTAATAGTGCATTTTACTTAAAATTAAAAATTTCGAAAATTGCGCACTGTCACCTAAGTTCCACATCTCGCGCTTATGCGCGAGCCAACCCGAGATGCAGGCGCCTAAACGCCACTTACCTACGCTTAAGAACCGATTCACGAAAACCAATTTGCGAAAGGTTAAAAGAAAATTTTAGGTCTGAAAAAGCCATTTTTAACGCCTCCTATCATCTTCCCCAACTTTTGTTCACAATTTTGCAGGCTAGGGTAAGTGAAATCTGGAGATTTCTTGGTGAAATTGAGTGAGATTTGCTGACCCAAGTTTCTTGAGGTAAGAGCATTACTTCTATGCAAAAGTTTTGGATTTTCACCATTTATTTTAAGCACATTTGAAAGATTTCAAAAATTTAATATTCATGGTGAAAAGTGAAGAAAAATCTATGGAAATTGCTTGGGAAGTTTAGTTAGTGCTTTTGGAAGTTTAGTTTAGTGATTTAAACTTGATTTTTAAAATTATTTTTGGAATTTATCAAATTTGTAGAATGACACCAAGAATGAAAAGGAGCAGAGGAAAGAGCCCATTTGATCCAAGCAAATTTGTCAGTTCAAAAGCTCAGGATCAATATAGTGACGCTCTACAGTCAAGAAAATGTATTCGGGAGCGATGCTTTAAGAGTTCAGGTGGAGAAGTAGAAGACCTGATAATCCATCGACAGTGGTAACAGTTCTGTTTTTTCTCTGCTGTCGCAGTGATTTCTGTTGTAAGGGAGTTTTATGCAAATCTCCCAGAGGCTGAGGACGATCGAGTTATGGTTAGAGGGAAGTTAGTACCTTTTACTCTAGAGGTAATCAACTTGTTTTACCATTTACCACCGGAGACTTTGTGTTTTTATGCAAATTATAGTCCTACGGAAGTGGAGTTAGATGAGATTATTTCATATTTGACTATTGGGAGAGGACTATGGAAGATTACCATTGAGAGGAGAGTAAATTTCCCAACTTCAAAGTTATGTGCACCTTCAAAGTCCTGACATTATTTCGCAATCATTTCAGTGAAGTGACCATAGAGAGAGCAACGTTGAATTATTCATAGGGGCTTTGATCTATCATACTATCATAAGTTCTGCTATAACTGTTACTACTGCAGGTATGGGATTTGCTTCCTTGATATTTTATTTGTGCAAGTAGGTTGGAGTAAAGTATGATAGTTGGGAGGAAATTTTCTTACCTCTAAAGCCCATCACAAAGGTGAATGTGAATACTTATTCCGAGCATTTAACTTTTTGCAGGAGAGGAGGATTTTCCAAGAGCTATGAATTAGAGACGTCTGCTGCATATTCATCGAGACCATCTACTTCACGTGCTTCGACATCTAGAAGTGATTCTACTAAGACTCCTGATGAGTTATTATAGAAGATGATGGATAATATCAATTTTACCGCTAAGAAGGTACACAATTTAGAGCGTTTTGCAGATCATACTAATAGTTATAATAAAAGGAAAAGTGATTATTAAGAGAAACTCCACTCATCTTTGGAGAGCCTAATTAGAGGTGACCCAGAAGTGCAATTTCCTCCATATCCTCGATATCCTGATTATGAGCATGCAGAAAAATGGTACAACGGTGATTCTGAGGATGAAGAGTAGAGCTGAGAGATTCATTTTATGATTGTAATATGAT